>LR750968.1:0-21375 GCA_902729485.2 Mus minutoides
GTTGAACCAGCTTGCATTCCCACCAACAATGGAGGAGTGTTCCCCTTTCTCCACATCCACGCCAGCAACTGTTGTCACCTGAATTTTTGATCTTAGCCATTCTTACTGGTGTGAGGTGGAATCTCAGGGTTGTTTTGATCTGCATTTCCCTGATGATTAAGGATGTTGAGCATTTTTTCAAGTGCTTCTCAGCCATTAGGTATTCCTCAGTTGAGAATTCTTTGTTTAACTCTGTGCCCCACTTTTTAATGGGGATAATTGATTATCTGGTGTCCACCTTCTTGAGTTCTTTATATATATTGGATATCATTCCTCTATCTGATTTAGGATTGGTAAAGATTCTTTCGCAATCTGTTGGTGGCCCTTTTGACCTGTTGACAGTCTCTTTTGTCTTACAGAAGCTTTGCAACTTTATGAGGTCCCATTTGTCAATTCTTGATCTTACAGCACAAGCCTTTGCTGTTTTGTTCAGGAATTTTTCCCCAGTGCCCATATCTTCGAGGCTTTTCCCCACTTTCTCCTCTATAAGTTTCAGTGTCTCTGGTTTTATGTGGAGGTCCTTCAACAACTTAGACTTGACCTTAGTACAAGGAGATAAGAATGGATCAATTCCCAGTCTTCTACATGATAGCTGCCAGTTGTGCCAGCACCATTTGTTGAAAAGGCTGTCTTTTTTCCACTGGATAGTTTCAGCACCCTTGTCAAAGATCAGGTGACCCTAGGTGTGTGGATTCATTTCTGGGTCTTCGATCCTATTCCATTGATCTACCTGTCTGTTGCTGTACCAGTACCATGCAGTTTTTGTTATGATTGCTCTGTAGTACAGCTTGAGGTCAGGCATGGTGATTCCACCAGAGGTTCTTTTATTGTTGAGAAGAGTTTCGCTAGTCTAGGTTTTTTGTTATTTCAGATGAACTTGCTAATTGTCTTTTCTAGATCCTTGAAGAATTGAGTTGAAATTTTGATGGGGATTGCATTGAATCTGTAGATAGCTTTTGGCACGATAGCCATTTTTACTATATTGATTCTGCCAATCCATGAACATGGGAGATCCTTCCATCTTCTGAGATCTTCCTCAATTTCTTTCTTCAGAGACTTGAAGTTCTTGTCATACAAATCTTTCACTTCCTTCATAAAAGTCACTCCAAGATATTTTATATTGTTAGTGACTATTGTAAAGGGTGATGTTTCCCTGATCTCTTTCTCAGCCAGTTCATCCTTTGTATAGAGAAAGGCCATTGGTTTGCTGTAGATTGCTTTTATCATGTTTAGGTAAGGGCCTTGAATTCCTGATCTTTCCAAGACCTTTACCATGAATGGGTGTTGGATTTTGTCAAATGCTTTCTCAGCATCTAAGGAGATGATCATGTGGTTTTTATCTTTGAGTTTATTTATATAGTGTATTACGTTGATGGATTTCTGTATATTAAACCATCCCTGCATTCCTGGGATGAAGCCTAATTGGTCATGATGGATGATCGTTTTGGTGTGTTCTTGGATTCAGTTGGCAAGAATTTTGGTGAGTATTTTTGCATCGATATTCATAAGGGAAATTGGTCTGAAGTTCTCTATCTTTGTTGTGTCTTTATGTGGTTTAGGTATCAGAGTAATTGTGGCTTCATAGAATGAATTGGGTAGTGTGCCTTCAGATTCCATTTTGTTGAATAGTTTGAGAAGAACTGGAACTAGGTCTTCTTTGAAGGTCTGATAGAACTCTGCACTGAACCCATCTGGTCCTGTGCTTTTTTTGGTTGGGGGACTATTAATGACTGCTTCTATTTCTTTAGGAGATATAGGGCTGTTTAGGTCATTAATCTGATCCTGGTTTAACTTTGGAACTTGGTTTCTGTCTAGAAAGTTATCCATTTCATCCAGATTTTCCAGTTTTTTTTAATATAACCTTTTGTAGAAGGATCTGATGGTGTTTTGGATTTCCTCGGGATCTGTTGTTATGTCTCCCTTTTCATTTCTGATTTTGTTTATTCGGATGCTGTCCCTGTGCCCTCTAGTGAGTCTGGCCAAGGGTTTGTCTATCTTGTTGACTTTTTCAAAAAAACAGCTCCTGGTTTGATTGATTCTTTGGATAGTTCTTTTTGTTTCCACATGGTTGATTTCACCCCTGATTTTGATTATTTCCTGCCGTCTACTCCTCTTAGGTGACTTTGCTTCCATTTGTTCTAGAGCTTGCAGATGTGCTGCCAAGCTACTGGTGTAAGCTCTCTCCATTTTTTTTTGTAGGAACTCAGAGCTATGAGTTTACCTCTCAGGAATGCTTTCATTGTGTCCCATAAGTTTCGGTATGTTGTGGCTTCATTTTCATTAAACTCTAGAAAGTCTTTAATTTCTTTCTTTATTCCTTCCTTGACCAAAGTATCATTGAGTAGATTGTTGTTTAGTTTCCAAGTGAATGATGGTGTTCTGCTACTTATGTTGTTATTGAAGAGCAGCCTTAGTCCATCGTGATCTGATAGGATGCATGGGACAATTTCAATATTTTTGAACCTGTTGATGGCTGTTTTGTGGCCAATTATGTGATCAATTTTGGAAAAGGTGCCATGAGGTGCTGAGAAAAAGGTATATCCTTTTGTTTTCGGATGAAATATTCTGTAGATATCGGTTAAGTCCATTTGTTTCATAGCTTCCATTAGTTCCACTGAGTCTCTGTTTAATTTCTGTTTCCAGGATCTGTCCATTGGTGAGAGTGGGGTGTTGAAGTCTCCCACTATTATTGTGTGAGGTGCAATGTGTGTTTTAAGCTTTGCTAAAGATTCTTTAATGAAAGTGGCTGCCATTGCATTTGGAGCATAGATATTCAGAATTGAAAGTTCCTCTTGGAATATTTTGACTTTGATGAGTATGAAGTGCCCCTCTTTTTCCCTTTTGATAATTTTGGGTTGAAAGTCTATTTTATTCGATATTAGAATGGCTACCCCAGATTTTTTCTTTGGGCCATTTTCTTGGAATATTGTTTTCCAGCCTTTCACTCTGAGGTGGTGTCTGTCGTTCTTCCTGAGGTGTGTTTCTTGTAGACAGCAAAATGTCGGGTCCTGTTTGTGTAGCCAGTCTGATAGTCTATGTCTTTTTATCAGAGAATTGAGTCCATTGATATTAAGCGATATTAAGGAACAGTAATTATTGCTTCCTGTAATTTTTGTTTTTAGAGTTGGGATTCTGTTCTTGTGGCTGTCGTCTTTTAGGTTTGTTGAAGGATTACTCTCTTGCTTTCTCTAGGGCAGAGTTTCCGTCCATGTATTGGTGTTTTTCTGTTATTATCCTTTGAAGGGCTGGATTTGTGGATAGATATTGTATGAATTTGAATTTGTTGTGGAATACTTTGGTTTCTTCGTCTATGGTAAATGAGAGTTTTGCTGGGTATAGTAGCCTGGGCTGGCATTTGTGTTCTCTTAGCGTCTGTATAATCTCTGTCCATGATCTTCTGGCTTTCATTGTCTCTGGTGAGAAGTCTGGAGTAATACTGATAGGCCTGCCCTTATATGTTACTTGACCTTTTTCCCTTGCTGCCTTTAATATTCTGTCTTTATTTAGTGCGTTTGTTGTTCTGATTATTCTGTGTCGGGAGGAATTTCTTTTCTGGTCCAGCCTATTTGGAGTTCTGTAGGCTTCTTGTATGTTTATGGGCATCTCATTTTTTAGATATGGAAAGTTTTCTTCTATTATTTTGTTGAAGATATTTGCTGGCCATTTAGTTTGATAGTCTTCCTTCTCATCTACTCCTTAGTTAATGTCAATCCCAGATCTTGTAAGATGTATCTTCCCCAAAGATTAACAGGGAGGGGAAGCACATAAAGGGTAAACTTCCCTTTCTGCCCTTCTGGCACCTGCCATGTCAGCGTTCGTGAACTGACAGTGGGGCTGGCCTCATATCCCAATCCTTGTAGTGAATGGGATGATTTTATGACAGGCTATGCTTTAGGCCACCAACTAGAGGAGATAATGCTTTTATCAGCTCCTGTACCCAATATCCCTGTAAAGTGTCTCCCCTCTATAAGTAATTGTAATGTGGGTCTGGACTTGAGATCTACTACCAAATAGGCAGAAACATTTCCGGAGGAACCAAGCCCCGCGACACCTTGAGGCACCCCAGTAGATGGAAAAACAATTGTGCAAACTTGGAAGAATAACCAATTGGGCAATTCTGTCCACAGGGCAAATGGAAAAAAAACACCTTGTGGGCAAGAGCAAAGAACCTGAAGGTCTCCTATATAGTCCTGATCTACTACTCCAGGATAAACGACAAGTCCCTGCAAAGTTAAAGAGGATCGACCTAAAATTAGGTCAACACTCCCTTTCAGTAAGGGGCCCTCAAAATCAGTTGGAACAGGCTGGACCCCCATCTCCAGCATCACTATGAATTGGGTGGTGGAACAGAGGTCCAATCCTGCTGAGCTCTCTGTGGCTCTACAGACTGTGATGTCCGTTTGCTGTAAGCCTGAGTCCCATATTTCTTGAGGCCCTAGAACTTGGGGCCCAGACACCCATTTTTTGAGGCATCTTCAGATGGAGAGGGCTCGTGCTGGATAATTCTGCCCTGAATATCTCTAACTGAGTGGCATTCGTTGGCCCAGTGATAGCCCTTCCTACACTTGGTACATAGCCCTGGAGTTCTTTTCTTCACAAGAGTCCTACAATCTCTCTTCAAGTGCCCTGGTTTGCCACAATTATAACAGACCTTGTGTTCACCAGTACTAGGGTGATTCTGACTCTGCAAAATGGCCGCTGCAAGGCCAGCATTAGTAAGGGGGCTCCCAAGCCCTTGGCAGACTTTTATCCAGTCTGGTGACCCCTTAATTCTTCTAGGGGTGATAACTGTTTTACATTCTCATGTGGCATTCTCATAAACCAATTGTTCTATCAGTGGCATAACTATCTCTGGGTCCCCAAAAATTCTGCCTGCTGCTTCTGTCATCCTAGCCACAAAGTCTGAAAATGACTCTTGGGAACCCTGTATAATCTTTGTTAAATGTCCCCCAGCTTCCCCCTTCTTTGATAGGGCCTTCCATGCCTTAATGGCAGCAGCGGAAATCTGGCCATATGCTCCCAAGTCATAATTGGTCTGGTTATTAGTAAATGGCCCTTGCCCTGTTAACAGTTCAAATGTCCAATGTCGTGGATTACCTTCCAAATTAGCGTTAACTTTTGCCTGCACCTGAGACGCATCATGCCACAAGGTTTTCCACTCCATGTACTGCCCCATTGTAGGAAGTGCGGCCTTTATTGTATTCTCCCAATCACTTGGGGTCATAGCCATGTTGGCTAGTCTCTCAAGCTGAGAAATTGTAAAATTTGCAGTAATCCCATATTTCTGGACTGATTCAGCAAGCTCTTTAATTGGGGTGTATTCTACCGTTGCATGGACATGACCTCCCTCAGCAATTTCAAATACCGAGAAGGCCTGCTGCAGCTTCCTCCTATCCTCCTTGTTTAGGAAGAAGTCTAAACAGCACCCATTTGCATAAGGCGGGGCGGGGGGCACTGGTGACAGTAAATGGGGAAGCTGCATGGCATCCGCCTCCCGCTCTCTTTTGCTTTTGGTTTGACCGCTGTTCATCTGGGTGATACCTTTCTTCCTCATAGCAAGCTGTCTCATCTTCTAAGTCCTCCTCTTCGGAGGGGCTAAGTTCTTCATTCTCAGAGCTATCAAGCCCCAAAGCCTCCAACTCCTTTACTGGGTAGAGGTTTTTCTTTTTTCTCTGGCCCTTCCCCTCCTTTCCTTTCTTCTCTCCCAGGGCATCCTTTCCCTTATCTATCATCTCCTTGGATCCAGGGTCCTCGGAGAGGTCTTTTTTCTTAAGCGTGCTTTTCTTTCTCTGAGCTCCTAATCTCTCTTTCCACTCTGTTTCTGACATGCTGTCCTGTAGTTCTTCTAATGCCCCCTGCCCTGCCTTAACCGTTGGGCAGCATTTCTCATCCTCTAAGCATGATCTTACCAGTCTCCATAAGGACATCATCCCTACATTCAGTTTACCATCCTGCTGTTCTCTAGTCAAGTCTCTCCCTAGTTCCTCCCAGGATGGAAGAGTTAAGTTGCCGGAGCACGAGAACCAGGGTGCCATGACATAAACCAAAGAAAGGGGAACAAGAACTGCCACAACGATGAAGGCTTCCACTGCACCACTCAACTGGGGGCGGGGAGGGGTAAATGAGATAAATCAAGACCAAACATACCTCTCAGAGCTTACCCTTGTCCTGCAGTTCTGAATACATTCCGTGGGCGGAGAATCTCCTCTGAGCCGGCGATAGTGAATTCTGGGGATCGGCACCAGCTGTGACCCGCGCTATCGTCTCACCAGTAAGAACTGACACAGACACCAGGATCCTTCTGCAGCAAGCATTTATGAAGAGGAAGACCCCGAGCCCCAAAAAGGAACTGTCTATATACACCCTGAAGCTTCGTATATGCCTCTGATTGCCTGCTCACTCATCACTCCACACCCACCCCCCCCCCCCCCCCCGGGAAGGGCTGTGACTTGGCAGACGCTCACCTTCAGCACATTTGCGGTCGACTTGTTTACTGGGGAGAGCACTGGATGTAGCCCATCGACTTGTTTACTGGGGAGAGCACCAGATGTAGCCCATTATGGCTCTCTACAAACCCTGATCATTGCTTCTAGGTTATAAAATTCATCATGTGCTCAGTGGGTTGATGAAGAATCATGAGGTCCTCGGAACTCTCTGCTACGTCCCTCCACTCTATTACTACCATACTTGGCAAATCCTAGACCTCAGTAAAAGATCAAAAAACAAGGTGGTTAGGACTGCAGACATGGATCAGCAATTAAAGCACTTGTTACTCTTTGAGAAGTCCAGGTTGTTGGTTCCTACACCCAACAGGGTTGTTTATAACAATCTTAAATTCCAACTACAGAAAAACCAAGTGCTATTTGCATAAAAAACAAAGAAGTGCCTGAGGAATAGTACTTAAAAATGTCTTCTGAGCTTGATATTACATTATATACACTCTTACATGCGCGAACCCATTAAAGCACACACACACAAACACACACACACACACACACACACACACAAAGACACAGGACAATGTAAGATCACCCACTGGCACAGAAGAAAGGGCAATCAGCTTCTCAGACTCTTGCAGTTCCCCAGGCAGTTATATCAAGGAGACCTACTCCAGCACACAGGCAGGCTGTGGTCAGGAACAGGAAACTGGACAGCATGGAAGGGCTGCTCCTGCCTTGTCTATCTGGAGGATATGTCTGGAAACTTGCACTATGGAGGATCTGATATGTTCTAAAGTCTCATTCTATCAACATTCCTAAGTCATTCCTTTAGATTAAATTCCATATTCCTTAATTATATACAAAGACTCACTAAATACTTCCAACACTCCTGTGAGCCAGTGAGACCCTAGAAAAAAGTATGGGCAGCAGAATCACACAGCTGCCTAGCAATGGAGGGGAATGATGAGGTTTAGGAATGTCTATGCATGCCAATGGGCAGCCCTGTGTTGTGATCCATGTTTTGGCACATCCCTGGACCCCAACAGCCCCCACTTTGCAAGAGTCCCACTCCAACCCCCAGAAATCTCTACTTGGAGGAAGAGGAAGCATAGTCCTCAATAAATGCCCAGACCTGATCTTTTCTCCAAAGTCACCCTCACACATCTTTTTATAGGTCACAGGGAACTTACCCACAATGACTTTTGCCTCCTGACTAACACAGAATCCATCTGTGTAGGGGCATATATTTGTATTTCAGAAATCCTCAAGTAGAACCATGCAATGGTAGCACTTTGGCCCCTGGGGTGAGAAAGAAGACAATACAGGAGTACAAGGTGAAGCCTTTCCTAACTCAGACCCCTCCTCTCCAATGTCTTTATTTCCACACAACTGCTTGCCTCTAGGACAGAGCAATGACATTATTCCCCTGTCACCTCCAACAAAAGCAAAAGTGAACCAAGAGCCACCATTGTTCAAATATGCTAAGTACTGCTGTCTCAATTAGCCCTCACGAATGGAGAGACCTGCACTGCAATAGGTATTAGAAACACAGTCACTATATTGGGAAGAGATAGATACCAAATGCCTGCTGAAGTGGTGAGTGGGTATGTAAGTATGTACTGGGGCCACCAGATAGAGAGGGCTCTTCTCAACTTCCCCTCCCTACACCAGCAAAGATGACTCCTGGGTATTTGAGCATCACAAAACACTGAAGTTCCTAGAGTCCAGCTGAAAGCTTAGGTTCACCATTGTAGCTTTCCAGCAGTAAGGGAGAACTGGGTACTTAAAAGGGAGGATAGAAATTAAGAGGCATGGGTGGGCGGGAAAAGGATGAAGCCAAGAAAATATTTTCTGATCAAGGCTTGTAATGGCTATTCCTGATTGTCAACTTGACTATATCTGGAAAGAACTAGAATCCAGAATAGGAAGCTGCACCTGCGATCCTAATCTGGAGGCTGAGAGATACATATTTCTTACCTGGATGCATAGTGGCTATGAATTCCAGAAGATTAAGAAAGGAAGGTCTCAGAGTTCAAGGTCATCTGTGCTTAAAGGTGTGGTAGAACACACCTTTAATCTGGGACACCTTCTTCTGGAGACCTGTATAAGGCCATTTGAAGAAGTAAGATTTAATCTCTCTTTTCATCACGTCCTTGCCTTCTGTGACTAAGCAACTGCTAGACCTTTTGTCTTCCATTCATAGCTGCTGCTGACATTTGTTGTGAGTTGGACTACAAACATAAGTCATCAACAAATTCCTTAACTATATAGAGACGACCTATAAGTTCTGTGACCCTAGAGAACCTTGACTGATACAGAAGTTGGTCTCAGGAATGGTTCTATAGGAGCAGAAGTATAAGGATGAATTTTTTCAAAATATGGAGTTAGTTTGATAATTCACCAGCACCTTTAACTACTGACACCTCTGCAGATTCTCTCCCTCCTGGGAGCTCAGAGAATATTGAAGACCCATGACTGAAGCTATATTTCAAGATTATAGAAGCTAACGCTCTTGATTATTTTGATGAATTAGTAGATTAAGTGTACAAATCATTCTACAAGATGGGGAAAAAAATCAGAAAATGACTTTGCTATCTGGTTGCTCTTAGCATCTCAGGAAAAAACAATGAAAAAAAGGTGTTGTGTGATAAAATCAAATGGCTCCAGTCACAAGTAAACACTAAAAAAGTTGCTAACCCTGTCCTTGTAGAGAATCTTCTCTCCAGCAGCATTAGAGCTCAGGTTGCAGAAAATCAAACTGAAGGCCTCATTATAAGGTTGGCTGAATTACAGCAAAAATTCAAGTCACAACCTCAGAGGGTGTCAGCAGTTAAAGTAAGAGCATTAATTGGCAAAGAATGGTATCCTATAACTTGGGATGGGAATGTGTGGGAAGACCCTTTTGAAGCTGAGAAATTTGAATTATCAGATTCTCAAGGGTTTGCCCTACCTAAGGAAGTAGTGCCCTCAGCCCTAGCACTTGAAATAATGCCTTCCCCACATGAGGAAATTAATCCTCCAGAGACTCATAAACCAGAAGTTACCTTCACTGAACACAATGACAGACAAGACAAAACTGATGTTTATCAAGTCCCACTAATAGTCACTTCTAGGCCTATAAGCAGACTCAAGGCAAAACAGTCCCCAAGGGGGGAGGGGAAAAGTGCAGTCCATGAGGAATTTTACTACATTACTAGAAAGCTTAAGGGGTTTGCTAATTCATTCAAGCAGAAGTCTGGCGAATATGTGTGGGAATAGAGGTTAAGGGTGTGTGATAATGGTGGAAGAAACATAAAACTACAACAGGCTGAGTGTATTGGCATGGGCCCTCTGATTGGAGATTCTAAATTCAATATGGAAGCTCATACAGATATAAAAGGTGTCAGAAATTTGTTTGAATGGTTAGCTGAATTGTTTATCAAAAGATGACCTACAGAAAAGAAGTTGAAGGTGCCCGATAACCTTTGGCTTAGTGTTGAACAAAGCATATTAACACATACAGAAAGTGCAATGCCAGAGTGGATATGTTGTGTCAATCCTAATCCTCCATAACGGGAAGGTCCAGAAGATATGCCCTTTAGCAGTCCATTAGACTCAAACTGGTAAGAGGGGCACCACATTTGAAGAGTTTTGTTCTTGCTCTTTTCCTTGTGCCAGACCTTATGGTTGGAGATTCTGCTGCTCAATTAGATGAATTCAATTCAATGGGTTTTATTCAGCACTGAGAGAACAAGAGCCAGGTGGCAGAATGGAATCACCAGAGAAAAGGTGATCTTAGTTATTATAATGAACAGATTAGACAAAACAATGTTTATAATAGCATACCCTGTAATTGTCAGCACAGGAGAGGTAAAATTTATGATGATATGTGCCCTGACCCATGGGAAAGACAGCAGAGAATTGGGGGCGGGGGGGCAACCTGGAAGAGAATAGATTACAAGAAACATGAAGAATGGACAGCAAGTCAAGAAGTCTGATCAAGCTCACAAATTTTTATTTTTCCCACACTGATTGTATACTCATAGGAGCAGGAAGAGGGTGAAGAGGGATCATTCTGTCTCTGGGTAATGCACCTGTTCCTAGGTTCAGGATATTGACTGGGAAAACAATTCAGCAGGTAGGTCAGAACAGAATGGGTTATTAGGCACCGGTCCACAATATTTATAGCTATTTGTTCTTCACTGACTTCAGGATCTATGACTATTTGTACTCAGCTGGGTTAGTTCTTTCCAACAGAGGGCAAGACTTTGGGCCTGCAAGCACTTAAGGCAGTTAATGTTCAAACAAGGTTGATCCCAACAGGTATGACTCATTTGGACCTTTGATACTGACTAATCAATCATGGGGGTTCCTGGCATGAAGTAGATATGAAGCCTACTGCATATCAGTTTGATCTGTATAAGCAGAAAATTTTTCAAACAAATAAAAGAAAGACTAAATGGAAGACTTTTAGATTTGCTACTGTCAAAAAACATAGTGAATTAAAAACAGTATCACATTCCTGGAAGAATTGCACAAACTACTGTCACTATCAAGGACTTGAAAGATGGAGAGGTGGTGGTTCTTACCACATCTCCTTTTAAGTAGCCCATCTAGCCGGTGCATATATGTGAGCCTCTGGCAGGTAGATTCTGGAGAATGACATTTGACTATGGAAAACTAATTCAGGTACTAACTCCAATTGCCTCTGCTGTACCAGATGCAGATTCATGACTTGAGCAAATAAACACAACTCCTGGTACCTGATATACAGGTATTGATCAAGCAAATTCCTTCTTCTCAGTACCTGTCCATAAGGACCACAGGAGAAATTTGCTTTCAGTTGGCAAAGCCATCAGTCTACCTTTACAGTTTTGACTCAAGGATACAGTAACTCTCTTGCCCTGTGTCATAACTTATTTAGAAGGGCTCTTGATCATTTGACTCTTGAATAAAATATCAATTTGGTGCACTATATTGATGACACTATGCTGATTGGACCAAGTGAGCAGGAAATAGCAACCAATTTAGAACTCATTGGTAACACATATGCACTTCTGAGGATGGGAAATAAATCCAAACAAAATTCAACGACCATCTACCTCAGTGAAATTCTTAAAAGTCCAGTGGGGTGGGGCATGCAGAGATATCCCTTCTAAGGTGAAAGATAAGTTATTGCACCTGGCCACTCCTACCATCAATAAAGAAGCACAAAATTTAGTGGGTCTATGTGGATTCTGGATACAAGACATTCCTTACTTGGGTGTGTTACACAGGCCCATTTACCAAGTGACTCAGAAGGCTGATAGCTTCATGTGGGTCCTGGAATTGGAGAAGGCTCTTGAATAGGTGCAGGCTGCTTTGAAGGCTGCTCTACCACTTGGACCATATGATCATGCAGACCAGATGGTTCCTGAGGTGTCAGTGGCAGATAGAGGTCCTGTTTGGAGCCTCTGGCAGACCTCTATAGCTGAATCACAGACGAGATCTTTGGGATTTTGGAACAAAATCAATCATTATCTGCGGACAACTATTTTCCCTTTAAAAAACAGCTCTTGGCCTACTATTAGGCCTTACTGGAAACTGAACTTTGACAATAGGAAACCAAGTTACTATGTGACCTGAACCATGAGCTGGGTGCTATCAGACCCTTCAAGTCATAAGGTAGGACTTGTCCAGCTGCAGTCTATTAACAGATGAAAGTGTTATATATGTGATCAGGCCAGAGCAGGTCCTGAAGGCACAAGCAAGTTACAGGAAGAAGTTGCTTGCATGCATTTGGTTTCTACTCCTGTTACAATGCCACCTGCTGCCAAGCATACACCTATAGCATCATGCGGTGTTTCCTATAATTGGCTGAATGAGGAAGAGAAGAATAGGACGTGGTTTGCTAATGGCTCTATGCTTTATGCAGGCACAACCCAGAAGTGGGCAGCTGCAGCATTACAATCCCTTTCAGTACAACCCTGACTGATACAGATGAAGGAAAATCTTCACAGTGGGCAGCAAAACTTCAGTAAGTACACATGATGTTATAGTTTGTTTGGAAGAAGAAATGGCCACATGTATCATTATTCACTGACTCATGGCATGTAGCCAATGGATTGGTTGGATGGTCAGAGACTTGGAAAGATCAGAATTGGAAAATTGGTGAGGACAACATCTGTGGAAGAAGTATGTGGGTAGATCTCTCCAAATGGGCAAAGGATGTCAAGATAATTGTTACCCATTTAAATGCTCACTCACCAAAAGCTGACTTCAACTGATGTCACATAAACAAGTGGATAGAATGAACCATTCTATGGTCAGTCATCCTCTGTCCCCAGCTATCCTTGTCATTGCTCAATGAGCATATGAACAAAGTAACCATAGTGATTATGCTTGGGCTCAACAACATGGACTTCTACTCATCAGGGCTGACCTGGTTGCAGCTGCTGCTGAATGCCATATCTGTCAACAGCAGAGACCAACACTGAGCCACATATATGGGACTATTCCCAAATGTGACTAGCCAGCAACCTGGTGGCAGGTTGACTACATTGGACCACTTCTGCCATGGAAAGCCCAATGATTTTTCCTTCCTGGAGTAGATACTGATTGTGCTTATGGATTTGTCTTTCATGCACAAAATGCTTCTGACCAAACCACCATCTGTGCACTAACAGACTACTTATCGATTATCATCATGGTATTCAACACAGTATTGCTTCTGACCAAGGAACTCATTTCACAGCCAGAGAAGTGCAACAGTAGGCCCATGATCATGGAATCAGGTAATCTTACCACGTTCTCCATCTTCCTGAAACATCTGGTCTGATAGAAAGACGGAATGGCCTTTTGAAAATGCAGTTACAGTTCCAGTGAGGTGGAAGCAGCATGTAGGGCTGAGGCAGGGTTCTCCAGAATGTAGCATATGCTTTGAACCAGTGTCTGATATGGAGTATGGTTTCTCCTATAGCCAGGAACCAAGGGTCCACGAATTAAGGGATGGAGAAGGGAATAGTTCTACTCATTATCAATCCTAGTGACCCTCTAGGAAAATTTTATCTTCCTGTCCCCACCACTGTACATTCTGCTGGCCTAGAAGATTTGGTTGCAGAGAGGAAATGATCCTACCCATGAGCTACCACAAACATCACATGTATTGGCTTCTTTCTCACCCCAGGGGCCAAAGTGCCACCATTGCATGGTTCCACTTGAGGATTTCTGAAATACAAATACCTGCCTCTACACAGATGGATTCTGTGTTAGTCAGGAGGCAAAGGTCATTGTGGGTAAGTTCCCTGTGACCTATAAAAAGATGGGTGAGGGTGACTTTGGAGAAAAGATCAGGTCTGGGCATTTGTTGAGGACCATGCTTCCCCTCCCTCCAAGTAGAGGTTTCTGGGGGTTGGAGTGGGACTCTTGCAAAGTGGGGGCTGTTGGGGTTTAGGGATGTGACAAAATTTGGATCATAACACAGGGATGCCCATTGGCATGCATGGACATGCCTAAACATCATCATCCCCTCCATTGCTAGGCAGCCATGTGATGCTGCTGCCCATACTTTTTCTAGGGTCTCACTGGCTCACAGGAGAGCTGAAAGCATTTAGTGAGTCTTTGCATATAATTGAGGAATATGGAGTTTAATCTAAAGGAATGACTTAGGAATGTTGATACAATGAGACTTTAGAACATATCAGATCCTCCAAAATTCACGTTTCCAGACATATCCTCCAGATAGACAAGGCAGGAGCAGCCCTTCTATGCTGTCCAGTTTCCTATTCCTGACCACCACCTGCCTGCCTACTGGAGTAGGTCTCCTCGATATAACTGCCTGGGGAACTGCAAGAGTCTAGGAGGCTGGTTGCCCTTTTTGCTGTGCCACTGGGTGATCTTACATTGTCCAGTGTCTCTCTCTCTCTCTCTCTCTCTCTCTCTCTCTCTCTCTCTCTGTGTGTGTGTGTGTGTGTGTGTGTGTAAATGTTGGCACACATGTAAGAGTGTATATAATGTAATATCAAGCTCAGACGACATTTTTAAGTACCATTCCTTAGGCACTGTTTAGTTATTTTATGCAAATGGCACTTGGTTTTTCTGTAGTTGGAATTTAAGATTGTCAAACAACCCTGTTGGGTGTAGGAACCAACAACCTGGACTTCTGAATGAACAACAATTGCTTTAATTGCTGATCCTTGTCTGCAATCCCAACCACCTTGTTTTTTGAGACAAGATCTTTCACTGAGACCTAGGATTTGCCAAGTATGCTAGGGATAGAGTGGAGGGAGGTAGCAGAGAGTTCCCAGGACCTCCTGATTTTCCACCCACCCACCCACTGAGCACAAGATGAATTTTATTACCTAGAAGCAATGGTCAGGGTTTTGAAGGGAACTGGCCTGGGATAAGAAAACATTAACTCTTGAAGACACAGGACAAGACTGGCTCATCAGACAGCAAAAAATCACCAGGTTGTTTGTGTGTGTGTACTACATACAGTCCTGGCATTCCAGGATAGGTCATCTGTATGTTTATCTTTTCTGGCTTCATCAGTGCTTATGCATGTACATAAGACCCTCATAGATGATCATTACAATGAGTCATTGCTCTGGTTAGAAGCCTCTGGCTTCTGCTACACTATCAATACTGGTCTTGTCCCAGAATTCTTCTCTCATGTTGGTGCCCTGTTGTTGGGGCCCAAAAGCCTTTGACATCTCAGTCCCCATCATGTCCCTGGGACATCATCTTATAACTAACACTCCTTTGTTTCTTCTATTATCTTGCTTCTGTTCCTGTAATTGACTTGAGACATTCCATTGATATTAATATGTTACCTTGTGATAAAACCAGTTTGGCCTGAGAACCTGGGCAAATACTTTTTGTGGTTTGTAGCTCTGTAAGTCCTCTGTCTCCCAAAAGAAATGAGACTTGATCAGAATTTTATCTAGTTTCCTTCCTTTCTGTCTCTTGCTCCTTCCATTCTCACACCCTCCTTCAAAGCCCTTGTTGTTTATTTCTGCAGGTCAGGCAACTGGTGCCCAATGTAGGGCTCTACTAAGAGTGCTCTATTCAGTGAAGAATGCCCTGGCATTTCTGTTCAGCTGATTTTGTGTGGAAGACATCCTACACTCGAGCCTGCTGCCTTGATTAGGGATCTTCATGGGTTCGTGGTGATCATGGGACTGGCACGTAGTAGCCATCAACTCTTTGTGGAAGGTGTCCTGTGCCCACTTCTCTGACCAGCAGAGATGTGGGAAGAAAGGACAAGGGGATGCCAAGGTGGGTTCAGAGCAGCTTGCCTTCACAGCTTCTGCTTTATTCTACTTCTCTCTCACTCTCTCTCTCTCTCTCTCTCTCTCTCTGGTTTCACATAGCTGCAGCAGTTCACTCACACACATCAATCATCCATTCATTCACTCACCATGGTCTCTCTAACACTGGTCTCTGGTGCCTCTAACACTGGTCTCTGGTCTCTGGTCTCTCCTATGCTGGTCTCTGGTGCCTCTAACACTGGTCTCTGGTTTCTCTAACGCTGGTCTCTCATCTGGGGCTGCCCTCAATTTATACTTCCATTCACTCATGCCACCTCACACCACCCAATCATAGATGCACCACATCCAAGGCAGCATGCAGGATTGGCTGATAGAATGGTATAGGAAGAAGTTGCGCTAATCTCTCCAATGAGTTACATGGGCTGCTTTTACTGCCCATGACTGAGACTGGGATAAACAAGCGAGGTCACGGGGGTTGGCATAGAGCCAGGGCACCATTTTTGGCCCATGCAGCCATGCCCACTCCCCAATCTCCCCCTTTTGTTTAAATAAGTGCTCGGGGACTGCATCTGTCTTAGGTTGTCCCGATTGTAACATCCTCCTTACCTCTGGGACCGCATCTGCCTTAGGTTGTCCTGACAAGGGGTTCCCCCTTACCTGTCATCAAGAACCATGCAGCTTTTATGGCATGAGCCTCTTGTCTTAGGTTGGTGGGACCCTTGCATCAGAATCTGACCCATCACTGATTAATGGTCCAGCATAGGTTGGTAGGGTTTCCATCAGAATCTTACCCATCTCTGATTAACGGTCCAGCATATTGAGACAAATTTAGGGTGAGCCTCCAGGCTCTATAGCTGCCATCGCTTGTATTAGCACATGTTGGTCTGCCTTAGCTTGCCTTCACATGCACACCATCCACCAAATCATTCCTACACACACACCAATCAAAATGAGTGCCCAGAATGCCACCCCAGTTCTTTATTATGCTGGAGGTTCCATGAGCCATCTCTGACCACTGCTGCACTATGGCAACATCGACTCGGGTATTATTCACAGTAGTGATCGATGCCCTTTGTACTCCAATTCCTCAGCAGCATCTTTCCAAGCTCTTGAGACAAATTGGCTGTATCTGAGAGATTATAAGACTGCACAGAAGTTATACAAACCCTAGCCATATAACTTAAAGGGGTCTGAGGTAACCAACTGATGAAAATTCTGATAAGCCTCAAAAAGCTTTCATAGATATATATAAAAAAAGGTAACACTATAATCATTATTATCCCACACCATCTGGCTATCTTAACATTCTGTTCAGGTGAATGGCCACTCTCTTTCAGTTCTGCATCGAGCTGTACACCTAGGTTGAGGAGGTGCTGATTTATTTGTGTGATGCCCATATTTGGAATAAGCCACAGGACTCTATCCTGATACCAAGGAAACAATCATATGCATCCCACATTTTTATAGAAGAAAAAAGGCTACCCTTCAAAGACACATTAAACAAAACATTCCTTTTCCATGACTGTGGATGGCAATTGCAAACATTTAATGGTTCCAAAAATACTAGGGAAAACTATAGCATCCATACTAAGGGGTACTGGAAGTGGGATAAAACAAACTGGATCCAGGGACTACAGGGGTAATGATTATCAAAATCACCTGTACACATCACTGCCCATTCGTTGTTAGTAATTATGGCTTCTGGTTGTTTATTATCAAAATCACCTGTCATCCTAAATTCAACTTCAAAGGTACCACTTAATTTACTGGGGTTACCCTCAATCTGCCTTGACTCTTCCCATTTACCAGGACTCCTTTTTGTCCCTTACTGGGATCTTTTCTGCTTTGTCCCAGTTACCGGGAAGTGGGAACTTTCCTGCTTTGTCCCTTACTGGGAACTTTCCTGCTTTGTCCCTTTTACTGGGAACTTTTCTGCTTTGTCCCTTTTACTGGGAACTTTCCTGCTTTGTCCCAAATACTGGGAACTTCTCCTGCTTTGTCTCAAATACCGGGAAATTTTCCTGCTTTAAAAATATCTTTCCCTGCTACTTACTGCATACCTTTTTGCTGCTTCTCACATTCCATTAATTCTGACTGCAAGGACTCCTGCTTCTGCTCCTCCAACTGCTCTCAGGCTAGCTACAGCTTGTGCTTATCAAACATAGTTGTAAGGGTCCCTTGATCCTTTTTATCTTCCAGAAAATATTGCTTTTGTGCACTATATTGATGATAATATGCTGATAAGACCAAGTGTTCAGAAAGTAGCAACCAATTTGAACTCATTGGTAACACATATGTCTATCAGAGAATGTGAAAAAAAACCAACCAAAATTCAAGGACCCTCTACCTCAGTGAAATTCTTAGGAGTCCAGTGGTGTAGAGCATGTAGAGAAATTCCTTCTAAAGTGCAAGATAATTTATTGTACCTGGCCCATCTTACCACCAAGAAAGAAGCACAACATTTAGTGTGTCTGTTTAAATTCTGGAGACAGCACATTCCTCACTTGGATATGTTACTCAGGCCCATTTACCAAGGGACTTAGAAAGCTGCTAGGTTTGTGTGGGGCCTGGAACAGTAGAAGGCTCTTCAAGAGGTCCAGGTTGCTGGGCAGGCTTCTCATCCACTTGGACAACATGATTTAGCATACCTGGTGGCACTTGAAATGTCAGTGGCAGATAGTGATGCTGTTTGGTATCTCTGGCAGGCCTCTGTAGGTGAATCAAAGAAGAGACCTTTGGAATTTTGGAGCAAAGCTCCACCATCATCTGCAGACAGATATTTTCCCTTTGAGAAACATCTCTTGTCCGACTATGGGGTCTTAGTGGAAACTGCACTTTTGGCAATAGGACACCAAGGTACCACATGACCTGAACTGATCATGAGCTAGGTGTTATCAGAATCTCCATATCACAAAGTAGGAAATGCACAGCAGTAGTCTATTTTCAAATGGAAGTGTTATATAGGTCATAGGACCCGAGCAGATCCTGAAGGTGCACGTAAGTTACATAAAGATGTTGCTCAATTGCCTATGGTTTGTACTCCTGTTACAATGCCATCTACTGCTAAGCATTCACCTATAGCCTCATGGGAGGTTCCCTATGATTGGCTAACTGAAGAAGAGAAGACTAGGACTTGTTTTACTGGTGGCTTTACATGTTATGAAGGATCAGCTGAGAAGTAGTTAGCTCAGCATTACAACCTCTTTCTGAGAGGAGCTTGAAAGGTACAAGTGAATGAAAATCTTCAAAGTGGACAGAACTTTGGTCAGTACACTGGGTATTACAGTTTGTTTGGAAGAAGAAATGACCAGAAGTACATTTGTTCATTGACTGTGGCCAGTGGATTGTGATGGTCAGGGGTTTGGATAGATCAAAATTTAAAAATTGGTGACAAAGGCATCTGGGGGAAAAGTCTGTGGATCGATACCTCCAAATGGGCAAGGGATATCAAGATATTTGTGGCTCATGTAAATGCTCATAAAAAGGTGACTTAAGCTGAGAAGGAGTTCAATAATCAAGTGGATATGATGACCTGTTCTTTGGAAAGTCAGCCTCTCTACCCAGATATCCCTGTCATTGCTCAGTGGGCACATGAACAAAGTGGCTATGGTAGATGAGATGGAGGTTATGCTTGGGCTCAACAACATAGACTTCCACTTACCAAGATTGACTTGGCTACACCTGCTGCTGAATTCCAGATTTGCCAACAGCAAAGACCAACACTGTGCTACAGATATGGCACTCTTCCTTGAAATAACCAGTCAGCAACCTGGTGGCAAGTTGACTACATTTGACCTCTTCCTCTGTGGAAAGGCCAAAGTTTTATGCTTACTGGAGTAGATACTTATTCTGTTATGGATTTGTCTTTCCTGTACATAGTGCTTCTGACAAAGCCTCCATCTATGGCCTTACAGAACGCTTATCCATCCTCCTGGTATTTCACACGGTATTGATTCTTACCAAAGAACACATTTCATAGCCAGAGAAGTCCAACAGTGGGCCCATGGTCATGGAGTCCAGTAGTCTTACTATGTTTCCCATCATCCTGAAGCAGCTGGTCCGAGAGAAAGATGGGATGGCTTTTTCAAGACACAATTACAGTGCCAATAAGGTGGCAGCAGCATGGAGGGCTAGGACAGAGTTCTTCAGAAGGCAGTATATGCTTCAAATCAGTATCTGATATATGGTACAGTTTCTCTCATAGCCATGATCTATGGGTTCAGAAATCAAGGGATGGAGAATGGAATAGTTCCAATCAATATCACTCCTAGTGACCCTCTAGAAAAAATTTTTTTCTTCCCGCCCCCACCACTCTAGGTTCTGCTAGCCTAGAAGTTTTGGTTCCAGAGGGGGAGTGCTCCTACCACAAATCACCACAAACATTCCATAGACCTGGAATCTCAGACTTCCTCCTGGTCATTTTGGGCCTCTAATACCCTAAACCAATAGGCTAAGAGAGGATTAACCATTTTAGGATGGGCAATATATCCATGGAGAAATTGGATTGACTTTCCACATTGGAGGTAGGAAGGATTATGTCCAGAGTGCAGGAGATCCCTTAGGGTGTCTCTTCGTACTATTATGTCCTGTGAGTAAAATCAATGGGAAGCTACAACAACCTAATCCAAGCAGGATGGCAAAGGATGCAGACCCATTAGGAATCAAAGTATGGGCCACACCTTCAGGAAAAAAGCCAAGACATGGGGAAGTTCTTGCGAGTAGTGGAAATACAAAATGGGCAGTAGAGGAAGATAGTTATAAATACGAGGTAAGTCCACATACGAAGCTGCAGATACAACGATTGTTAAGTAATATGAAAATTTCTGTTTTATTTTGTTAAGAATACATTTTTCTTTCTTCCGATTTCTTGGATGTCTGTGGCAAGCCAGACCTTCAGTGATTCCCACCATAAATACCAGCTAACACCTTGCTAAGAGCCAAATTGCCCCCTCCTGCACACTAGGATGACCCAAGACCAGCAGAGCCTTATCTCAGATAAACATTTAGGGCAGTAAGAAAGTGCCTGCATTCTGGGATAAATCACCAGAAGTCTCAAGGCTGCCATCCTCCTCCTTCCAGATGTCCCTCGCCCCGGAGTCTTTGTTCTCCATCCCTGACCTCCCTATGCCCTCTCTTTTGCTGTATGTATAAAACTGAGCATTTTGCCTAAGTAAAGTGAGACCATGACGAAAACTTCACAATGCATTGTCTCTGCTTCTTTCTCTCCCGGCACCAAAGATATAACTTAGCCCCGCTGGTTCAGGGCAAATGTCAATTGATATTTAAGTTGAGATACTAAAAGAATGATCCCAAGGGACATTGCCCCATTTTAATTTACAAATGAGAGGAATATTCATGACCTTGTTATTGTTTCAAAAAGACATGAGATATTATTTGTGTCAAATTGAAAAGGGGTGGATTGTAGTGGCTATTCCTGGTTGTCAACTTGACTATATCTGGAATGAACTACTGTCTTAGTCAGGGTTTCTATTCCTGCACAAACGTCATGACCAAGAAGCAAGTTGGGGAGGAAAGGGTTCATTTGGCTTACACTTCCATACTGCTGTTCACCACCAAAGGAAGTCAGGACTGGAACTCAAGCAGATCAGAAAGCAGGAGCTGATGCAGAAGCCATGGAGGGATGTTCTTTACTGGCTTGCTTCCCTTGG
>LR750968.1:21475-70727 GCA_902729485.2 Mus minutoides
CATCAAGAATTGGAAGGTTCACGTATAACTCTGATCTTGAGGCTGGGAGAGTTTTAGCAAGTTCCTGAGTTACTTGAAATTGTGTTTCAAAGAAAATGAAACAAAAACCTAAACAAACCAAAACAAAAACCAGTGTAATACATACAGAGAGACAGGTGTGAGAAGAGTGAAGAAGCCCACACTCAAGTACATGCTGGGGTGCTTTGTAACAGTACTGCCATGTCAGTCTCTGTGGAGAATAATAGGGTTTACACAGCTAGTTCTGTGAAAGCTGGGTACCATCCAAATCAAATGATCCTTATCTCAGAAACCACACCAAAAATAATAAAATAAAATAAAGTAAAATAAAATAAATATAATCAACCTAACTATATTCAAAATTCCATCTCAAGAACTAAGCATTCACTCTTAGTTGACAAATTCTTTGTTTTTTTAAGGAGAAAAGCTGCTTAATTTTCAGTTTTTGTGCTTGTTCGTTTCAGATAATGCCCTTCAAAGAAAGCCACTTAGAACCAGCCCAAAGCCCCTGACACCGCTCAGTAGACCATAACCTTGCTTGTTTTCATGCTCAATTCTGCCTGCTCCTAGGGATGCTCCTTTCTGCAATTGAATTTGGGATTGAAGCTGGGACAACTTTTGCCCTGACATAGTAACTTAGTCTCTAAAGTCTAAGTTTCTCCTTAACCTTCCTGCCTTATTTAGAGAAATGAACTTTGGGACTCTCATGTCCTCTTTTCCTTGCATACAAGAGCAGTTTCTTGGAGCAAACCCACTGTGTTCAGTAAGAAAACTACAGTTGTTCCAAAACAGGAGAACTCCATCGATCTAGGTTTGGTTATGGTGCCTTACACCAGAATACAAGCAATAACAAAGACCCCTGATTTAAGAATAAAAACCTTAAATGGGTTGTGGTTGTGCTGATATGTAGTCCCAGCACTGGGGACAGTTTGCCTGCTCATAGGAAGGAAGCTCTTGGGCTCTGAGGCACTGCAATCCACACCTTCTATTTTGAAACATGAAAAAGACAGGTGGTGGTAGAAGAAGCAGCAATTGCAGCATATGGCTTTGGTGGCTATGGGTTGGAGCCTGCCTGGTCTAAATAGCAAGACCCAGGACAGCCAAAGCTACAAAGAGAAACTCTGTCTCAAACAACCAAACAACAAAACAAACAAAAACAAACAAACAAACAAACAAACAAAACATGTAGCAAATCAAAACAAAACAAAAACCAGGAAAAGCTGAGCAAGATGCCTCCTTCCCTGGATTACTGAATGGCAAGCACAAATCACCCATGGTCCCTGCCCCTCTGTCTCCTTAGTCCTCCAGTACCATGGAATGCCCCATATTCATGGTCCTTTATTTATATCTCCTATAAAAATCTGGCTAAGTCTTACACTATTATCATGTTGGCCTGGAGGAACTAAGTACTAAAATCAGCCCCCCCCCCGCCCCTTTTGGGATGCCAGCAGGGAGGAGCTCTGAGAAATTAAAATACTTACTTCAGTTCACATCTGATAGAACTTTCCACTGTGCCTACAAACCTGTCAGAGAGGAAGTAAGGACTAGTGTCAGGAGGTGGCAAAGGGAAGAGCCCTCAGGATAGGGCTGTGGTTGGGAATGTGGAATTAGGAAGGAAAATCTGCACGAGGGAAGTAGGCAGATATTTATTTTTTGGGAAAGCTGTGTGGAGGGTTGGAGGGAGGAAAGATTGGATGACTGAGGCAAGTGAGAGCCCAGGGATGTGATTGGTGGTCTACTAACTGGCTTCCAACTTCCAAAGTTTTACCTGTGCATCCCTTTTCCAAGAATGGACAATTCTCATGCTACAAATTCTTGTGTGCTCATCTTTCTTGTGGCCCTACTGTGTGCAGAATGAGGTGATATGGAAAATGAGAGAGGGGCAGGAGTTTACAATAGAGATGGAAAAGGTCCTCAGGGTTGTGGGTACACCTGCACCTCCATTGTGTGCCCAGTACCTGAGGTGTGCTGGGGTCAGTGGATTAGGGATTTGCTTGTGGCAGGTGAAGTCACCCATGCTGAGATGCTTTACTGAGTCTGTAAACCTTACAGCACCTGCCATGCAACAATCAAAATATGCCAGCAGGACTCTTGAACCTCACTACTTTGGCCACCAACCCTGGCCTCCAGAACAGTCTGTCCTTACTCTCTACCCTTCTGACCTGGCCTCCCAGTCAGGACAGTGGACTGAGTGCATACAAACTGGCAGAGACTTTTTTCCTGTATTGGCTGCCAACCCAAGGGGTTTGGAATTGTTAAGTCTGGAAATTTGACTTCTTCTTATGCCCTAGCCAATTCCATATGAGGCCCCAATGTTAGAACTTACATAATCTAAGAGGTCTGAGCTCTCAAATACCCCTATACTTCTGGTCACATCTGTGTTGCAGGAAGCTTCATGGTGAGCCTCAACTTTGAGCTGTAATCTGGAAATTTCAGTGCCCTGTCATGCTTCAATACCCAGGGGTCAGCTCAAAGGTATAGGGTTGGATAGGTCCGAAAACCCCTTCCCTTCTTGTGACCCAAGTACCTGTTTACATACCCACTCACTGCTTTAGCAGACATTTGGTATCTATGACTTCCCAATATGGTGACTGACTCTCTAATGCTGCTTGGGGTGCAGGTCTCTCCTGTGGGGCTAGCTGTGATAGCAGTACTGAGCATATTTGACAAACCTGGCTCTTGGTTCACTTTTGCTTTTGGTGTAGTTCACTGTACATTAATGTCCTTGCTCTGTCCTATGGGACAGCAGCTGTGTGGAATTAAAGTCATTGAAGGGGAGGGGTCTGGTCTTGGAAGCACATGACCTAGCTCTAATGTATTGTCTTCCTTCTCAGATCAGGGGCTAGAATGTTACCATTGTGTAGGGATTCTACTTGATAATTTCTGAAAATCTCTTCCCTGCTACTACCATGACGGATTCTACATTCCTTAAGAGGCAGAAGTTATTATGGGTACGTGCACCATGGTCTATATAAAGACGGGTGAGAACAACATGGACAAAAGATCAGGTCTGGCCACTTGTTGAGGATCATGGTTCCCCTCCCTAGAGGTAGAACTTTCCTGATGTTGGAATGTGACTCCTGCAAAGTAGGGCCTGTTGGGATCCAGAGATGTGCTGGGATGTGGATCGTAAAGTAGGGGTGCTCATTGGTATGCATGGTGTTCATCATCTCACTCTGTTACCAGTGTATTCATGTGATGCTCCTGCCTGTATGTTATGTCTAAGGTCTCACTGGCTCACTGACAGACCAGGAGAGCTGCAAGTATCTAATGTATCTTTGCATTTAATGAACAAATCTGAAGTTTAGGCTAAAGGAATGACTTAGGATATTGATAGAAACTAGACATTAGGACATATTAGATCCTCCAAAGTGCCAAATTTCAGGCCTATCCTCCAGATAGACAAGGTAGGAGCAGCCCTTCCATGCTGTCCAGTTTTCTGTTCCTGACCACAGCCTGCCTGTCTCCTGGAGTAGGTCTCCTACATATAACTGCTTGGGAAACAGCAAGAGTCTGGGAAGCTGGATGTCCTTTCTGTTGTGCCACTGGGTGATCTGACACTGTGCTGTGTCTTTGTGGGATGTGTGTTTGTGTGTGTGTTTGTGTGTGTATAAATGTGGGTACAGGTGTATGAATTGTATAGAATATAATGTATAGTATGCTCTGAGGACATCCTTTATGCCATTCCTCAGAGACTGTCTACATATTTATGCAAATGAGTCTTGGTTCTCCTGGAACTAGAATTTCAGATAGTTGTAAATCACACTGTGCGGTCTGGGGACCAAATCCTGGACTTCTGTAAGACCACTAAGTGCTGTTAACTGCTGAGCCATTTTACCCTTGTTTTTTGAAACAAGATCTTTTACTGAGACCTAGGATTTGGCAAGTATGCTGAGGGTGAAGAAGAGGGAGGTATAAGAGAGTTCCCAGGACCTCAATATTCCATGTTCCCTAGTACAGAGATTAAAACCAGCACTCCCCTGCTTGGCTGGCAATGTACATGGTTGCTCGGGATTGAACTTTCATCCTTATGCTTCCATGGGACAAGCACTTCACTGACTAAGGTGCTTCCACAGCACATTGCTTTTAAGGGCACTTGTGTATATGTGTTTGAATGTACATGCACTGGAGAGGTACAAGTGTTTGGTAACCAGAAGTTGATGGGAATTTTCTGTGATGAGTATTTTATTTACTGAGGAATGGTCTCATACTGAACCCCAAGCTCGCAAGTTGAATTGGTGTAGTCAGTGAGCTTACTCAAGGATCCCCATCTTTGTGTCCTAAGAACAGACATAAAACTAGGCCACCATGTCTGCCCATCTTTTGATGCACTGTAGCTATAAGATCTGGGGTTTTCATTTTTATGCACACAAGCACTTTATCAACCAAGCATCCTTACTAGCTCATTGCTTTGATTTTCAATTTTTTTTGTAATTTGAGACAGGGTCTCACTCTAGCCTCAGGTAGGACTAGAAGTCCCCATGTAGCCCAGTTTGGAATTGAACTCATAAAAATCCTCCTGAAGAAGTCTTCCAAGTTCTAGGATTGCAAGTCTGAGCTACCATGTCTGGCTTTAACATGCCTTAGAACAGGTCTGGGCCATTCATATTTACTGGCATATGGACCAGACATTGGGATGCTCTTTTTTCACTTCATTAGGAGTGAGTTACTCCCTGATGTCTTCCAGACTGTCACTGAATCAATGTAAAGAATAATCTCTGTGTAACCATCTGCCCTACTAATCTTGAAAATACCGAGTTCCTGCCTACTGCCTTCAACTTCTAAGTGAATACTTCCTGTTGCAAGGAAGACCTCTTCAATGCAACAGTTCCCACTGGAGACAGCATCTGGATCATAACATGGGCTGCCCATGTTCAATCTGGCCTCAGTCCTCCTATAGAACTTAATGTGATGGTGCTTCCATCGACCTCCACTTTTGTCCTTTTATCTTCATGTGTAAGCACTACTTTGCATTGTGGGTATTGTGTGGAAAGTCTTGTTTCAACTTTATAGCCCCTACTTTGTAGGTGCTCTACTCCTTTCTAGGACGTTCAAATCTATACTTCCTGGAATGTTATTTTGTTGTAGATTGCTAATATTGGCCATGGAGGCATGTGGCCAGCACAGGGAAGAGTTAGAATTCTAAGGTATTATGCCATCACCATCCACACATAAGTATCTGGGATCTTGAAGGCTTCCCATATGTGCCACTCAGTGTCCCTCTGTTGAGTCCAATAGCCCTTTGTTTTCCCAGTCAAGATCTATGTTTTTCTTTTGCTACAATGAGTCCACTGAGTTCTGCCTGCCAGTTCATATCTCGTTCCTTTCAGCAAGATACACTAATTCATGTCATCCTGCTTAGAGTGGGGGACCACATAGTTTGTGGGGCTGATGCTGAGGGAATAGAGAGGGTTCCCCCAGTTCTAAAGAGCACTTTCTTGTGGTGGAGAAGCTTAGGAGATGAGCTCTCAATTGTGGGTTGAAGCTTCACTGTCAGATTTTTTTTCTAGACTTTGAAGGCATTTCCTGCAGGTGCTCATGTCTTGGATCCCAGTGAACAAATCCTCACACTGCCTTCCTGGACTCCTAGTCTATATTGGATGTCCCCACTGGGAAGGCCTGACTTGACATACTGACAACTTGGGATCCATCATTGTTTTGTCATTTTGGCCTTGAGAGCTTGCTGCCACAGAGATAATGAGTAACCATATAATTAACATCCCAAGAATCCTCATGGATGTGTACAGTACCATAGAAACGTGGGTGCTATGATCATTTCTTCCTGCTCTTGAGGTCTTGAAGATGCAAAATCAGGTCAAGGTGAATAAACTTTAAGGTAGAACTATCACTTAAGGAGGGAAGCCCTCTTTCCTACAGCCCTCTCACCTGGGACAAGCATAGAACCAGGAATGTGGCCAAGGTGCTGGTTGGAACATGAAGCTTAAGCCATGAATAGGGATTTTTTCATATTCATCTTGATTCTGTTGCAGTCTCTTCTGGCCTCTGCTTCCAAGTGGTGAGGTTGCAGCTATGTATTCACTACCACCCTGGGCATTCCCTGTGTGTCTTAAAAGGGCAGATTGCCCATGGTCTCAGTGGCTGAGACACTCAGGTTCTGCATGAGAGCTGGCCTAATTAACAGGAGCACGGGAGAGTTGTTCCTGATTCTTTCCTTCTGCCATAGGCAGGAGAGCTAGCCCTTACCCCCACCTTTGCTAAGCAGTAGAGCTGGCCTGGTAATTTGGGTGCTGGAGAGCTAGTGGGATGACCAACTCTATTACCACTAAGGGCCAGATCCAAGGCTTAGACTTGGCTCACCCCAACATCTACTCCATTTATGAACTGCTGGTGTATATGAAGGTATTCATCCTACAGATCCAATGCTACAGGATCTCTATGACACAGGGAAACAGCATCAGAGGGGAATTCTAGGACAATTCCACTATTGACAGAATATCAGAAGCCAGAGGCCTCCAACCAGGGTAATGGCTCATTTTAATGATCATCTGTGAGTATTGTTCTTTCAACAAAAGGGTATACTATGTGGCACACTGTACTGTACCACAGTTACCATGTCCAAATGGGTCAAGCACATCTGGGCTGAGAAAGGCCTTGTCCAACTCAAATACCTGCCTTACCGGAAAAGGACCCAGGTAGCACTTAAATGTTGAGGGACCTTAAGGGCTTTTTCCAGTCCCCACCTTTCTTACATCTTCCCCCTACTCCTGGGGTTAAGTCTAGGCAACAGTCCAATCACCACCTATAGGAACAACCTTAAATTAAAAAAAAAAAAACTTCTCAGAAAAACCTCAGATATACTGACTAATAGTATAGTGACTGTGTGGAAAAATCCCAGGTAGAGTTCAAATGTGTGTCATGATCTCCCCTTGCTTGCTAGCCAATAGATTTAAAGGTCAATATACTTAGTCAATTAGTTTGAACTGTAACTTTGCTGATGTATCCTGTGCCCCTAAAAGGTATAAATACTGCATATAATAGCTATCTGGGGTTGCTTCCCAGTCACTCGCCTTTCAGGGCTAATTGAAGGTGGACTCCGATTTGATAAAAAAAACAAAACAAAACTTTTTTTGGGGGGGGTCTATCTGCATATTGGTGTCATACTCAGGGGTTTCTCAAGTAAATACTGCTGACTGAGGGTGGGGTTTGGGGAATGTTGATGAGTTATATTTGGGGGCTTGTCTTGGATTCTAGAAGATCTCCCCACCACCTCTGCCAAGAGACCACCCATTGGACAGATTGGAGGAAAAAAGACCAAGATTTGCAATGGCGACATGCACCTACTTGTAACTGTTTGTCTCGTTTGGAGCAGGGTACCATGTGACCACTGGGTCTCTGCATTTTGATTACCTGTGATTTTCTCTGATGGTCTCAGTTTGTTACAAAGAGAAGTTTTTTGGATGACAGGTAAGAAATATTCTAATTTGTGGGTTGCCATTACTGTTGACATTTTGGTCTAGGCTCTGCCCACAGTTACTTGGCAACAGCCAGGTGTGTCTGACTCAGTATAAAAGGAGCTGCTTTCTCCCTCCTTTTGCCCTCTTCTCACTCTCTTGGTCTCTTCTCTTACCCTCTTGCCTCTTACTCTTCTTCCCACTCAATATACATGCTCTTGTCTGACCTCTACTCTTCATCTCTTTCTCCCTCTCTCCCTGTCACACTCTCTCCCTTTCCCCCTTCTCTCCTTCTCTGGTTTTCAATCAACTCCTCTCATAATGCCCTGAATAAACTCGATTATATACTATACAGTTGTGGGGCTGGTACCTCAGGGGAAAGGGATACCTTATCAAGGGTATGCAGAGGCACCCCCTTCCCATACCCCAAACTTCACCTCTACCAAACACAACCCTGGCTTCTTATCTTTTTATAAATACAATTACTTCCTCTTGCATAACTTGATGATGACCAGGAATGACTTATGGAAGGAAGAATTTATTGGGATTTATTTTCCCAAAGGATTAGAGTCTATAATGCTGGAGAGCCATGAGAGCAAGCAGCAGACCTGGCAACATCTGAGCTATCTCAATAGGAAGCAGAGAAAGCAGGAGAAATGGGGCAAGGCTACAACCTTTCAAAACCCACACACCATTACTTACTTCATGCTTCAAGGCTCCATAGCCTAATGTTCCATGACCTCCCTAAGTAGTACCATCCACTGGAGATGAAGTATTTAAATACATCAGATTATGGGGACAGTTAATCCAAACTGCCACAAATATTAGTCATTTTAAGCATTCACTACTGTTTCAGGGGAGATGTTTAAAACTGTGCGGATGACTAACATGTTTTTTCTACTCATGAAACAACAACAACAACAACAACAATAATGCAAGCCAAATTAAAAGATAGAAAAGAGCAGATTTATTTGGGGGCAGCTCTCAGGCAGGTCACCAGTTCCAAGGAATGAGGCCAGGGAAATCACTGGGCAGACAGGGGTAGGTTACAAATACAAGGAGAGAGAATAGCAGGGAGAGAGAGAGAGAGAGAGAGAGAGAGAGAGAGAGAGAGAGAGAGCAAAAAGATAGACCAAAATGTTGCCTGGATTGCATAGGATATAGCCTCTGAGGGAATGGAAGCTCAGCTTCTGGGCTGGAAAGTTCAAGTCAGAAGAGGAGGGAGGGGAGTATGCTAGATACACCTTGCCACACATAGGGACTGGGGGATCCTCAAAGAACAAGAAGGCCAGGACTGCTTTGATATATTAAATAGGCACCACAGCTGATTGTCTTGGGTCTGAAACCCAACATTGACCAACATTGACCAACATTGACCATTTCCTGTCTTTTGAGAATGCATTGAGGCCTTTTGATGCTAGCTCACACTGAAAACATTTTGATAAATAATATTGAGGTCTGGGACTATATTTGCTTTACACTCCCATATTTTTGTTGATCACCAAAAGGAAGTCAGGACAGGAACTCTAACCCGGCAGGGACCTGGAAACAGGAGTTGATATAGAGGCAATGAAGAGATGCTGCTTACTGGATTGCCCCACCACTGCCCCCATGGCTTATTCAGCCTACTTTCTTAAAGAGCCCAGGACTACCAGTCCAGAGACAGCCCCACACATAAATGGCTGGGTTCTCCCCAATCAATCAGCATTTAAGAAAATTCTTTACAGCTGGATTGTATAGAGGTATTTTCTCAATAGGCCCTCTAGTATTATTGGCACTGCTTATCATAATTGAGACCTGTAGGACCCAACATTTTGCTGCTTACAGAAAACGCACGTTAGGGAAAAAGACAGATACTACCTTAGGGTGAAAGGCTGGAAAACAGTTTTCCAAGCAAATGGTCCGAAGAAAAAAGCTGGAGTAGTCATTCTAATATCCGATAAAATTGACTTTCAACCCAAAGTTATAAAAAAAGACAAGGAGGGGCACTTCATACTCATCAAAGGTAAAATCAACCACGATGAACTTTCAATGATGAATATCTATGCTCCGAATACAAGTGCAGCCACATTCATTAAAGAAACTTTAGTAAAGCTCAAAGCACACATTACACCTCACACAATAATATTGGGAGACTTCAACTTCCCACTCTCACCAATGGACAGATCCTGGAAACAGAAACTAAACAGAGACACATGGACACTAACAGAAGTCATAAAACAAATGGATTTAACAGATATCTACAGAACATTCTATCCTAAAACAAAAGGATATGCTTTCTTCTAAGTGCCACATGGTACCTTTTCCAAAATTGACCATATAATTGGTCACAAAACAGGCCTCCACAGATACAAAAATATTGAAATTATCCCATGCATCCTATCTGACCACCATGGACTAAGCCTGATCTTCAATAACAACATAAATTTATAGAAAGCGACCTCTCATGGAAACTGAACAACACTCTACTCAATGATCCCTTAGTCAAGGATGAAATAAATAAATTAAAGACTTTCTAGAGTTTAATGAAAATGAAGCCACAATGTATCCAAACTTATGGGACACAATGAAGGCAGTCCTAAGAGGAAAACTCATTGCCCTGAGTGCCTCCAAAAAGAAACTAGAGTGTGTATACACTAGTAACTTGACAGCACACCTAGAAGCTCTAGAATGAAAAGAAGCAAATTCACCCAAGAGGAGTAGATGGCAGGAAATAATCAAACTCAGGGCAGATCAACCAAGTAGAAACAAAAAGAACTATTCAAAGAATTAACCAAACCAGGAGCTGGTTCTTTGACAAAATCAACAAGATAGATAAATCCTTAGCCAGCCTAACTAGAGGGCACGGAGACCTGCATCTTCCTAAGTGTTACCAACTGTGAGATAAAAATGTCAGATAGAATCATTGTGTTGGGTCTGAAATCAGTGCACTGAGACCAACACTCACATATGCAACAGGCAAGAGTGTTTTGTTTCAAGATAGCAAGAAGTCTGCATGCAGGTGGTCAGCCACTTATTAAAATGGCAATCCTAGACCAAGGGCATAAGTCTTGCATGGAAAAATAGATGAATTTTAATGAAGGCTCAGTAATCTAAAACTTGTTGTGGTGGGTCCAAGAAAGTTACATGGGTCAGTTTCTCATTGCCTGCTCTGGTAGTTTTACTACATTTGTTAAGGCCATGAGGAAACTCCAGGAATCAACTCAGCTCCCAGATGCTCCCAGAGCCATCAATGATTAACAGCCCATTGATGAAATCTGCTTTCCTAGGAAACTGAAACTTTATTTCCAAAGTTTATTTTTTTTAAGGGAACTGCTCAACCGCCACTCAACAACATTATTGAAGACAGTCAAAGATTTGACAGGGACAAATAAGTCACGGAATAAATGAGGAACCTGCCTAACTCCGTTTTGAAGGCAGGAAACCTTTACCTGTATTGTTAAAAATAAGTTTGACTCTATTTCCTGGAGCCTGATCTACCCATCCCATGACCTTAAATTGTTTTGGTTACCTTTCCTAACCTTGCTGAATTACGAGATGACCTCACTGTTTTCTTGTTTGTTTGTTTGATTTGTTTTGTTTTTCCTTTAGAGATTTGTCCTTACTGCTTCACTGTCTTTTATAAACTTTGTAAGGACTCTGGAGTTTATTCTCTCTCTGCTCATGTTTCAAATTTTCTTGCTTTCTCTCTTTCTCTCCCTTCTCTCAGCAACGTTTCTTGCCTTGGACCTTGGTGTCATTGAACCTGCCCAAAAGGACCTTTCCAATAAACATGCATGTATATATTTCAAAATCTGTCCTGAATTGGCTTATTTCACTGGCAGAGAAATAACTTATCACATTTAACCTAAGGCATTCCCACAGACCACCCTCATTCATAGTTGGCTTCAGAATGAACTCTCTTTTATCCCCTCTGAGGAGACAGCGGAATTTTTGTGTCAACAGGTTTAAAGCTTCCAAAGTCTTCAAGGTTATTGTAACAGATATTTCTGGAAACTCACCATTGATGGCCACTCACACATTCACAAGTGTAAAGTTAATTGAAAGTCTTTATTCCAGGCATCTGGAACCACACCCAAATGTTGGGTACCTTGCTGTGGAACTGTGTGTCTAGAACATGGAGTTTTTAAAGGCTGAATCCACATCCTGGCATCTCAGGCACAGGGTCTTTGAAGAAGTAAGCAATTTGAAGCAAGAGATTTTATCATAAGTAACCAAGATATATTAGTAGGAGGGGAGGTGGGGCTTGGGGTGAGTGGGAGTGGGGTGTTGTTTCACATAAACCAGTGGTTTTACTAAAGGGTAAGATAAGTTAACCTGAACATCCTGAATTTGATTCCTAGAATAAATCAAAGTAGTTTACAATGGCATCTCCATTAAGGAGATCAGATTCTAGTTAAGCCTGGAAATGGCCTTACCAAGGGTACAAGATGGAGGGATCTCAGCACTTACTGTCTTGTCTCAGCACATGGATTGATAGAGATACAGAGCAAGAGATTTCAGAATTAAAGTGGTCTGACATTTGCAAAGCTCTAACTCACATAAATAACAAAATAAAGAGTATATGAAAATGGCCATGAGGATGTGAAGGGAAGAATCTAGTGCTTGTGATTGGCCATGAATCAGCACAAAGCGCCAACACATTAATCACATAAAAGGTTCCTGCAAAGATGCTTCCTAATGACTGCTGAACCTCAGACAGGATACACACTGTTAGGTAACTTGGTAAAGAGAAGATCACTACCCCAATTTGTATCCAAATTTGAAACAAGCTTGATTTTTATTGGGTGCATATGATAACTGGGTAGTGACTGTTTTATATGATTTATAAAAAGAATTATTAAATCAGGGATATATTTGACGGAGGCTCTGTATGGTGTGGGGAAAGCAGATGCTTCTGCCGGCCCATGCTGAGGCATCCCTTCCCTTGAGGTACCATCCAAAGGATGGTATAATATAGAATAAAGTATTTTAGTGCATGGGGTGTTGAATTGAAGGAGAAGAGACAGAGAAAAGCAAAGCCAGATAGAGGGGGAAGAGAGAGGAGAAGTATAGGCTAGATTTGATCACATATAAGATGGGAGGGGAAGAAGGAGAGAAGTGACAGAAGGGGAAGAGAGCAAGGGAGCAAGAGAAGAGAATGAGGAGGGGCCAAGAAGCCCCTTTCTAGATAACTGTAGGGCAGAGCCTAGAAGAAATATGCTCGCACTGCCCATACCTTTGGACAGCTCTTCTAGAGCACTGCAGGAATGGAGCTTCTCCTTACCCAAATCAGACTTGGGCTTACTCAACTCCACAGATATAAAATCCAAGTCATGATAAAGCCAGTAAGATTTCTGCTTCAGGACCATAGAACTGTCTTCTTAGAAATCATGTGATGGGCATTCTAACAATCTACCTGATCCAATTGGAAACCCCCTGACACAATGCAGGACTTCCTAAATTATCCCTTTTTTACCCCGCCCCTGACTGAAGCTGTACAATCTACCCCTCTATTTCAATAAAGGAGGAGTCCTTTTAAAACAGTCTTCAGAATCATTTAAACCCACCATCCCTGCAACACCCTGCTTCCAGATCCTCTGCATTCTGACACCACAGCCCATGAGGAGGGCCAGTGGCATTTGGAGGAAGTACCCTTAGTTAACATGAAAATTTGCTGTATGAGTCTAGGTGGTAAGAGAGGAATATGTTACCTGGTTACTTAACAGATGTCATTCATTCTCTGAGGAGGGGAATGGGCTTGGATAACCTTTGACCTATTCAGTGTGACAGTAGTCAGGCTTCTGGCTGAGTTCTTAGGCAGGAGAGCGGGAGTATTTTTGTCTTGCATGTAGACTTCTCTGCTTAGGGCCTGGCTTCTTGAAAAGAAGCCTGGCAACATCTGGTGCCTCTAACTCTAAGATTATTCAAGTACACTGTTGCCCTCTCTCTTAGTTAATATAAGTGGTCAGTAATATGGGCAGGAGTCCACCACTAAGGGAAGCTAGCTGCCCAACAGTGTTGCTGGAGGACTCATGAGAACTCCTCATTTAAGAATTCTAAATAAAACTGTGAGCTGCACAGTTGTCCTTTTCCTCCAAAGAGAAGGTGATGGCCCTGTTGTCATCCTGGAGTAAGGATACCGTTGGCCAAGGAGACCAATAATGGAGTCAGAAGAGCAGAACAGCAACCTATCTGTTATACTGAACAGAACTCTCCATATTCAGATGGAAGGACTGTCACCTGGGGTTCCAGCCCTTAACCCTCCTGCTCTTAACCACCACAAATTGTCTCAGAAGATGGTAGAATATAGAGGAAACAGAAGATTACAGGAAAAGGGACTGTATGACATTGCTTTTATGATAGAGTAAGAATTGGTGGTGACTTAGATCCTCACGAATTATATATGACCTGTAAGTGACCTCACCCATTCTCTGAAAAACTGCCCCATAACCTCATTGGATGGTGAAATTTGGAGGGATTGTCACTTGGATCTTTCATTGATTCCCTGTTTGTTTATAGGGGTTTGGTGTCCAATTCTCTTTGCTTTAGAGATACTTGTTCACAGAGCCAATGCCTTAGGGCCACATGTGAAGGAAATATAGAGAAAAGTTTTCTTGCTTGCTCTGTTCCTCCCACCACTGCTCTGGGCTATGCAGTGTTGGAGGCAAACAGTTTGCTTCTTATAATGATTATATAGTGGGCAGGTATTTTTAATGGTGATAGGGTAGAGGACCTGGAGTGTAAGCAGCCTTCCCTGCTTACATGGATGCACTCAGCTTCACTGATGCTGTGGTCCATTTGGAGAATCAGTTGTCCTCAGAGCATAGCTGTTTTGCTCTGGTATCATCTCAGGATAATTTCCAGCTCAGGTCTTTATCTCTGCCCAGCACCCACAGCCCTAAACATCACCCAAACACATCAGACACTGCTTAGTAACTTCCATCCCAGTTGTCAGTTCTTGTCTCACAACTCTCACTTTGTGGATGCAAGAGCCTATTGGAGGCTTGCTCACCAGATCCAGTCTTCACATATTTGTTAGTTGTTTGCCTACTTATGGAAAGGAGGGCCATTGTCTCTCAGCCACTGCAGACCATACCTTCTATTTAGAAAGATTGAAAATCCCTGTGGGAGTTGCAGAAGCAGCAGTAGCTGCAGCACACCTTTCATACCTGTGTGTTTGAGCCAGCCTGGTCTACTGAGCAACTACTGGGACAGCCAAAGGTACACTGAGTAACTCTGTTTCAAAAACAAAAACCAAACCGAACCAAGCCAAACCAAACCAAAGCAAACCAAACCAAACCAAAACAAAACAACAGGGAACAAAAGAAAACAAACACCAGGAAAGGGCTGAGCAACTTGACTCCTTCCCTTGCTTTCTGATTGGCAAGCACAAGTCAACTGTGGCCCTTGCCTCTCTGCCCTCTTAGTCCTCCTGCACCATGATCCCTCCCAAATTGAGTGGACCTCCCTCCCCAAGTGCTATAAATCTGGCTTGACCACATTAGAAAAAAATTTTCAAACTCTTCAACAATAAACCTGATGCCCAGGATAAAGTAAGTATAGAAAGCCCTCTCTTTTTTAAGGATACCAGTGGGAGGAGCTGAGAGAAAGTAAAGTATTTATTTCAGACAACATCCTACAGACCTTTCCACTGTGCCTGCAACCTGGTCAGAGAGGAAGTAAGAAATGGTGTCAGGAGGTAGATGCTAGATGGAAAAGGAAAGAGCCCTCAGGATAGGGTTGTGGGTGAAAGTGTGGATGAGAGAAGTAGGCAGACATGTATTCCTTGGAGAAAGTTGTGTGGAGGTGCTGAGGGGGGGAAGATTGGATGCCTGAGCCGAATGAGAGTCCAGGGATGTGACTGGGGGGTCTATTAACTGCCTCCAACTTCCAAGTTTGATCTGTGCAGCCCTTCTCCGAGGATGGACAATTCTCATGCTACAAAGTCCTGTGTGTTCATCCTTCTTGTGGCCCTATTGTGTGCAGAAAAAGGTAAGATGGAAAATGAGAGAGTGGCAGGAGGGTACAATGGAGACGGAAAAGGTCTTCAGGTTTGTGGGTACACTAGCACCTCCATTGTGTGCTCAGTGCTGAGTCGTGTTGTTGTCAGGGGGCTGGTGATTGTCTTGTGGTGGGTAAAGCCCCCTGTGCTGTGTTGCTTTACTGGACCTGTAATCCTGGCAGTGCCTGTCTTGCAACCATCACCAAGTTCCAGCAGGAACTCTTGGCCCTCACTACCTGTGCCACAAACCCTGGCCACCAGAGCAGACCTTCCATAGACTCTACCCTGTTGCCCTGGCCTCCCAGTCAGGTCTTTGGCCTGTGTGCACATAAGCTGGCTGAGCGTTCTTTTCCTGTCTGGCTACTAAGTCAAGGTGTTTGGAATACTTAACTCTTGGCATCTGACTTTTTTTAATGCCTCAGTAGATTCCATATGAGGCCCCAGTGCTAGAACTTCCATACTCTAAGAGGTCTCAACTCTCAGTTAACCCTATATTTCTAGTTACCTCTGTATTGTGAGAAGCCTCATGTTGAGCCTCAGCTTTGAGGTGGACTCTGGGAAGTTCAGTGCTCTGTCATGTGCCAATTCCCAGGGGCCTGAACTACAGGTGTAGGGTGAGACCAGTCAGAACAGCCACCCACTTCTGGAGGCCCTAGTACCTACTTACATTCCCACTCACAGCTTCAGCAGACATTTAGTATTTTTGTCTTCCTAATATGGTGACTTGTGGGGCAATGGGCTATGCACAGACAGCCTGGCCTCTAGTAGAGCTAAGGTCTTGAACCCCAGTGGGACCCGGTGTGTGGTAATTTCCACTTACAGGGGACAGAAGGCATTCAATCATGTCTCCTGGACTCCTGGCTCCTGTTGAAGCTACCATCCCCACCGCCCCCACAGGAGATGCATGTGGATTTCATTCACATAGACAATATCCCAAGCTTATGACATTCTGACTAGACTCCTTCCCATAGTTACCTAGCAACAGCAAGGTAACAAGCCCACTATAAGAGGGGCTGTTTAGCCCCTCCTTTCTCTCCTAAGCTTTCACCTTTCTTACTCTTAAGATTTTCCACTGCCCCACAGTGACTGTCTCTCTAATACCTTTTGGGGATGGGGTGCATTTCTCTCCTTATGGATTGCTAGCTGAGATAGTAGTACTGAGCATATTTGAGCAACTGTAGCCCTAGGTTCACTTTTGCTTTGGTGGAGGTGACTGGGTAATAATGTCCTTGCTTTGTCTAAATGGCCAGCAACTGTGTAGAAGTAAAGATATTGGAGAGGATGTGTCTGGGCTAAGAAGGCCATGACTATCCCTCATCTATTGGCTTCTTTCTCAGCTCATGGGTTGCAGTGTTACGAATGCCTGGGGGACTCATCTAGAACTAACTGTGAACTAACTGAATGCCTCAACATTCATGATTTCTGTGTTACTGTGGTGGGAGAAATTATTTTACGTAAGTACCCTGTGGCCTATGTAATGATGGGTGAGGGTGGCTTTGGATAAAATGTCGGGTCTGCGCACTTGTTTTGGACAATGGTTCCCCTTTTTGCAAGTAGACCTTTCCTGGGGTTGGAGTAGGACTCCTGCATACTGAGAGCTGTTGGGGTCCAGTGATGAGCTGGATGTGGATCATAAAGCAGGGCTGCCCATTGGTATGAATGGTGTTCATCATCTGCCTCTGCTGTCTTTGCAATCATGTGATGCTCCTGCCCATACTTTATGCCTAGGGTCTCACTGGCTCTTGGACAGACCAGGATAGCTAGAAGCATCTATTGAGTCTTTGCACATAATGAAGAATCTGGAGTTTAGGCCAAAGGAATTATTTAAGAATGTTAATAGAAAAGAGACCTTAGAACATCTCACATTCTCCATAGTGCCAGTGTCCAGGCACATCCTCAGATAGAGAAGGCAGGAGCAGTCCTGCTATGCTGTCCAGTTTCCTGTTTGTGACCACAGCCTGCCTGTCTCCTGGGGTAGGTCTCCTAGATACAACTGCCTGGGGAACTGCAAGAGTCTGAGTGGCTGGTTGTCCTTTCTGCTGTACCACTGTGTTGTGACTTTGTGTGTGTGTCTATATATGTGGGTGCACCCATATGAATGTATGTAATGTAATGTAATGCAATGCAATGCAATGCAATGCAATGCAATGTAATGTAATGTAATGTAATGTAATGTAATGTAATGTATGTAAAGTTCAGAGGACAATCATTAGGCAAATTCCTTAGGCAGAGTCTACTTTTTTATGGAAGTAAGTTTTGTTTCCACTGGAACTGCAATTTCACATGATTTTAAACCACCATGTATGTCTGGGAACCAAACCTTGTGCTTCTGTAAGAGAAACAAGTCCTTTTGAACGCTGAGCTATATCTCCTGTCCCAACAGCCTTGTTTTTTGAGGCACGATCTTTCACTGAGAACTAGGATTTGCCAAGTATGTTGGGGTTGGAGTTGAGGCAGGTAGCAGAGAGTTCCTCAGACCTCCTGAACCCCCTCACCATTACAGAGATTATATCGAGTACTCAGGATCTCCTTATATCCCACTGCCTGATGCCCCTGAATTCCCCCAGCATAGAGATCCTAACCAGCACTCACATGTTTGACTGGATCTTTATATGTTTGCTGGTGAATGGACTTGGGTCTTCTTGATTCTGTGTGGCCAGCACTTCACTGACTGAGATGCTTCCCCAGCACATTGCCTATAAGAGCACATATGTACACATGTTTGCATGTCATGCTCTTGGAAGGTACAAGTGTATGAGTCCCAGAAGTTGATGGGAATCTTCTGTGACAACTATTTATTTACTGGGGAAGGGTCTCACACTGAACTGCAAGCTTCAAGGTTGAGCAGGTTTAGCCAGTGAGCTTGCTTTGGGGATCTCCATCTTTGTGTCCTGAGCACAGAGATACAAGTAGGACATCATGCCAGAACCTCTTTTGATGTACTTTAGTGTTGGGAATTGGGTGCTCATGCTTGTGCAAACAAGTATTTTATCCAGCACACCTCCTTACCGGACCATGGTTTTGATATTTGATTTATTTGTCATTTGACAGGGTCTCAGTCTAGCCCCAAGATACAAGAGAAACAGCTTTTGGCCTGCTATTGGGCCTTAGCAGAAACAGCACTTTTGACAATAGGCCACCAAGGAACCACTATACCTGAACTGATCATGAGCTAGGTGTTATCAGACTCTCCAAATCACAAAGTAGGACATGCACAGCAACAGTATATTATCAAATGGTAGTGTTATAAAGGTGATAGGATCGAAGCAGATCCTGAAGGTACACGTAAGTTACATAAAGTAGTTGCTCAATTGCCTATGGTTTGTGTTCCTGTTACAATGCCATCTGCCATCTGCTGTTTAGCATTCACCTATAGGCTCATGGGATGTTCCCTATGATTGGCTGACTGAAGAAGAGAAGACAAGGATTGTATTACTGGTGGCTCTGCATGTTATGAAGGAGCCACTGAGAAGTGGATAGCCAAAGCATTACAACTCCTTTCTGGGACAACTTTGAAAGGCACAGGTGAAGGCCAATCTTCAAAGTGGACAGAACTTTTGTCAGTACACATGGTTTTACAGTTTGTTTGGAAGAATGAATTACCAGATGTATGTTTGATCATTGAATGTCCCAATGGATTGTCGTGATGGTCAGGGGTTTGGAGAAATCAAAATTTGAAAATTGGTGAGAAAAACATCTGGGGAAGAAATCTGTCGGTAGATCTCTACAAACGGGCAAGTGATGTCAAGACATTTGTAGTTCATATAAATGCTCATAAAAAGGTGACTTCACCTGAGAAGGAATTCAATAATCGAGTTGATATCATGACCTTTTTTGTGGACAGACAACCTATTTCCCCACCTATCTCTGTCATTGCTCAATGGGCACATGAAAAAAATGGCTGAAATGGAGGTTATGCTTGGGCTCAACAACATGGACTTCCACTCACTAAGGCTGACCTGGGTAAAACTGCTTCTGAATGCCAGATCTTCCAACAGCAGAGACCAACACTGAGCTGCAGTCATGACAGTATTCCTAGAGGTGACTAGCCTGCAAATTGTTGGCAGGTTGACTACATTGAACCACTTCCTTTGTGGAAAGGCCAATCTTTTGTGCTTATCATGCATTTGTCTTTCCTGCACATATTGCTTCTCTGTAAAACACCATCTGTGGACTTACAGAATGCTTATCCATCTTCTCAGTCAGGGTTTCTATTCTTGCACAAAATCATGACCAAGAGGCAAGTTGGGGAGGAAAGGGTTTATTCAGCATAAACTTCCATACTGCTGTTCATCACCAAGGAAGTCAGGACTGGAATTCAAGCCGGCAAGGAAAAAAGAGCTGATGCAGAGGCTATGGAGGGATGTTCTTTACTGGCTTGCTTCCTCTGACTTGCTCAGCCTGCTATCTTATATAATGCCAGACTACAAGCCCATAGATGGCACCTCCCAGAAGGGGACCTCCACCCTTGATCACTAATTGAGAAAATGCCTTACAGCTGGATCTCATGGAGGCATTTCCCCAACTGAAGCTCCTTTCTCTGTGATAACTCCAGCCTGTGTCAAGTTGACCCACAAAACCATTCAGTAACCATCATCCTGTTATTCCACACGGTATTGTTTCTTACCAAGGAACTCATTTCACAGCCAGAGAAGTCCAATATTGGACCCACAATCATGGAATCCAGTAGTCTTGCTATGTTCCACATCATCCTGAAGCAGTTGTTCTGATAGAAAGATGGAATGGCTTTTTGAAGACACAGTTACAGCACCAATTAGGTGGCAGCAGCATAGAGAGCAGGAGCAGAGTTTTCCAGAAGGCAGTATGTGCTTTGAATCAGTATCTTATATATGGTACAGTTTCTTCCATATCCATGATTCATGGATCCAGAAATCAAGGGATGGAGAATGCAATAGTTTTATTCACTATCACTCTTAGTAACCCTCTTGGAAAATTTTTTCTTCCTGTCTCCTCCACTCTAGGTTCTGCTGGCCTAGAAGTTTTGGTTCCAGAGGCAGAGTGCTCCTATCACAAACCCCAACAGACATTCCATTGACCTGGAATCTAAGACTTCCTCTTGGTCATTGTGGTCTTCTAATACCTTAAACGAACAGGCTAAGAAAGGAATAACCATGTTAGGAGGGGCAATATATCCAGATTACAATGGGGAAATTGGATTGCTTTTTCACATTGGAGGTAGGAAGGATTATGTCTAGAGTGCAAGAGATAGATACCTTAGGGCATCTCTTAGTATGACCATGTCTTGTGATTAAAGTCAGTGGGAAACAACAGTCTAATCTAAGCAGGATGACAAAGGATGCAGACTCATCAGGAGTGAAAGTTTGGGTTACATCTCCAGGGAAAGAGCCAAGACATGCTGAGGTTCTTGCAGAGGATAGTGGAAATTCAGAATGGGCAGTAGAAGAAGGTCATTATAAATACCAGCTAAGGCCACATATCAAGATGCAGATATAAGGATTATAAAGTAATATGAATTTTTCTGTTTCATTTTCTTAAGAATATATTTTTTCTTCCAATTTCTTGGATGTCAATTGATATTTAAGTTGAGATACTAAAAGAATGTTCCCAAGGGACATTGCCCTATTTTAATTTACAAATGCATTTGCAATTGAACAAGGAACAGTTATATCATGATGGGAATATCAATGACCTTGGTATTGTTTCAAGAAGACATGAGATATTTTTTGTGTCAAGTTGACAAGGTGTGGATTATAGTGGCTATTCCAGGTGGACAACTTGACTATATCTCAGAATGAACTACCATCCATAATTGGAAGGGTTACTGTAACCCTGATGTTGAGGCTGGGAGATACAAGTGTCTGACCTGGATCTTGGCATGTAGATCTTTAGGCATAGTGACTTGAATTCCAGGAGACTAAGGCAAGAAGATCTCTTACTTCAAGGTCATCTGGGACAAATAAGTTCCAGAAGCAGCCATTGGTGCACACAGCTTTAATCTGGGCCATGACTTCTTCTGGAGGTTAGACATAAGGGCATTGGAAGAAGGAAGCTTCCATCTCTTCTTTGCCTGTTTGTCTTGTGGGACAGTCACTGCTAAGGCTTTGGACTTCCATTCACAGCTGCTGATGCTGATTGTTGGGGAGTTGGAGTACAAACTGTAAGTCATCAACAAATCCCATTACTATATAGAGACTACCCATAACTTCTGTGACTCTAGAGAACCCTGATTAATTCAGAGGTTCAGTCCATTATAATCAAGGTGGAAGCATGGCAGCATCCAGACAGATGTGGTGTTAGAGGAGATAGAAGAAGACTGATTTCCAGGGAGTTATTAAGAGTGTCTCAAACCCATGTCCACAGTTTAACACCTACTGCAACAAGGCCACACATCCTAATAGTGCTCCTCCCTGTGTCAACTATATAAAAGCTAGCTGAAACAAATACACACAACTGAAGAAAATTCAAAGCAGCTTTTTAACCTTCAAATTTTGCAGCCTCATGTGCTGCATCCCTGGGTCCCCAGTGTCCCTGTTGTCATGGATTTATTGTGACAGGATTATTAACTAAGAAAAAACGAGGCCATTAGAGCAGATATTACCCAACTGGAATTACCTTTGAAAGAACAGATCAGGGCATGGAGATGTGCAGAGATAATGACCTTCTTTGGGAGTATATGCCACCTGCTGGACAAGGAGGGGAACTTAGCTCTGTCCACAAGGCTCTCAGGCTCTTGCCTCCAACCCTCTGTAAGCCAGTTTGGTCATGAACTTGATGTCCTTCAGTGCTGGGATCACAGGTGTGTTCTCCACATCCTGCTTTCTACACTCTCTATTAAAGGATTTACCTGGAAAGGCAGAATACTCAGTAAGATTCTATAATAAGTAGGAAGAGCTAAGGGGAAAATGTCATCCAAAATGCAGGATACAAGGTCAACCCACAAAGCCATGGATGTTTTTTATTGACTTCCAATGAAGAGTAAGAAGATCTGAACAGCTGTTTTTCAACAGCCTAAAAAAGAAGCACTCCCCCAGGAATAAGTTTAAACAACGTGGTAGAAGCCTGGGACATTAAAATCCATAAAAGAAATGAAAGCAGGCCTAAATAAATGGAAGAATATTCAATGCTTAAAAATAGAAATGTTTTTTAATTAATTAATATTTATGTATTAATTGTATATTATTAGGTGCACACATGCATATCACAGGTGAATGTGTCAGGTCACAAGGCAACGTATAAGACTTCTCCTGCTCTATAGATCCTAGTGCTCAAACTCAGATTGTCAGGTGGAGAGGAGCAAGAGAGGAGGAAAGTAAGGAAGGGAGGGAGTTGAGGGAGGGGATGAGAAAGACTAGGATTGTCTACTACTGAAATTCACATGAGATTGGAATAGTCATAGAATTTGACTGGGAAAGTGTAATCCCAGGACTCTGAAGGTAGGGGCAGGAGCATCAGAAGTTCAAGATCATTCACAAAGTTTTAGCAAGTTCCTGGGTTACTTGAGATTGCGTTTAAATAAAATGAAACAAAAAACAAAACAAAACAAAACAAAACAAAAACAAAAAACAAAAAAAAACATTGTAATACAAACAGACAGTGTGGTGTCCCTTCCCCACCAACACAGTTGGTGCTAAGACCAAGCCATGAGAAGCCGCACCCAATGGCACCTGTTGTCTTGTTAATTAGGCTAAGAGGTAGCCCGGTTCCCTCCCCACCCCAGCCAGGTTCTGCATGTCTCCCAGGTCCCCCAGCTCCCCCCAGCCCACCTGCGCAAACCTGCAAGATCTCAGCATTTCTCAAACTTCCCACCAAACTCCAGAACGCCTGTGCAGAAGACTGGGGGCGGGTTTCCCCTCTTCCCCCCTCCCCCAGTGCTTATGATTCAATAAACAGTTGCCTTGAGCAGCAACCCAGCCTTGGCCACGTTCTTTCCCCTCTCCCATCTCATTACAGCTACGGACCATTTTTTCCAGGGAACCCCAGTCTGTGAATGTAGGGGTTATCACTGGTTGGGTCTTCACATTCTGGCGCCCAGATGTTGGGGCTGGATGCGAATGGTGATACCCCAAGAGCGAGCTGACTTATATGAGGAGCTCCACAGAAAAAGGGAGATCTAGGAAAACAGCAAGGTAAGTGCACCCATTACAGTGCTAATTCATAAGAAGGTGGCACAGGTTGCTGGGCTAAGCTGAACCAACACTGACCCGGTATTGGAATTCCCTTAGGATAAGTCAGCGAATATGGGATCGGGTATTTCCAGATCGACAGTGGTCCAAAGCTTCCAAAAGCTCATTTTGGGGAAAGGAACGGTTTTGAATGAGCAGTTGCTGGAAAGTCTTTCAGATAAAATAGGTGTCTACTGTCCATGGTTCAGAGAAGAAGGTAGCTTAGCCAAAGAAACCTGGGATAGGGTTGGAGAAGCATTGAGAGATGCCCAAGTGGACGACCTCACCCTTTACCTTTGGGCATTGGTCAAGGATGCAATTGAAAAAGACTTCGTAGGGATCTTAGATAGTACCCAGATAGGGTTCGGGGAATCTCCAATGAGATATCCCCCAGAGAGGAGGTTTTCAGAAGAGGGCACTCTCAGTCAAAATTTAAGAGAATATAGAGATTGTGAGGATGAACTTGTATTAGATGGAGAAGTTCAGACAGAGAGGGGGGTTACTATATGCCTTCTTACAGTTGGGGAACAACCCCCCCCATATGAATTTCCCCCCGCGCCACTTAGGGCCGCTTATGGAAGAGAGCCTACTCTTTTTTGAGAGGCAGTTAAACAGGCTAGAACTTGAAGCAAAAACGCAGAATCTGTCTAATGATTACCAAGACCGGAGGAGAGTGTCAGATACAGGGAGGAACTATTCTGAGTTATATCATTCTCCCCCAGAAAGGGCTGTGACTCAGGCTCGTGGGGAGGGCCAAAATTACTCCAAAACGTGGGCCCTCGCTATGGTTGAAACTACTGAACAACAAGATAGTAGAAATAAACAGTATCTCAAGGTGATAAAAGATTTAAGAACAGCTGTTGCTCAATGCAGGCCTACGGCCCCCTATACTTTAGTATTATTGGAGAATCTCACGGGGTCTCATCTAACCCCGCAAGACTGGAAATATTTGTGCCAAGCTACTCTAGCAGGAGGAGAGTGCTTGTTATGGCAGTCTAAATGGCAAGAGATCAGTAAGAGGATGGCAGAACTCAATGCCCTGTCCAGCAACCCAGGCTGGAACACAGAAATGCTTTTGAGAGAGTGCTGATACTCAAGTAAGGCTAGTCAGGTCGGCCTCCCTGCTGGAGTTTATAATCAGATTGCTGCGGCCGCATGCTCTGCCTGGAGACAATTGCCAGCAAAAGGGGATTCAGATGGAAGTGTAGCCCATATTCGGCAGGGCCCAGATGAATCTTACCAGAATTTTATGAATAGATTGTTGATGGCGGCTAATAGAGTTCATGGAGAATCACAAATGGAAAATCCAGTGGTCATACAACTGGCCTATGACAATGCTAATGAAGCATGCCGCACCGCCATATGACCTTACATAGGACAAACAGACTTAAAGGGTTATATTAGACTTTGTGCAGAAGTTGGGCCAGCCCTTAATCAGGGTCTCACGTGTGCCACTGCCATGCAAGGAAACTCTACACAAGCTAGTCCCTCTCAGAATCAAGGGAGTGATAAATGCTTTAAGTGTGGAGGTGCTGGACATCTTAGACGTGAATGTCCTAAGGGGAAGGGTGTTAAGAGTGTGCAGACAGATCGTCCTCCAGGAATATGTCCTAGATGCCAGAGGGGCTACCATTGGGCTGGAGGCTGTAAATCTAGAAAAGATTTTCAAGGTCGCCCGCTGCAGGGAAACGGGAAGCGGGGTCCGCCCTAGAACCCAAGTCACCCACACTCAGCAGCTTATGGGGCCACAGAACTGCAATCCATCCAGGGAAATCTGTTTTCGAACTCGTCAGAGCAGCCCCAGGAAGTGCGGGATTGGACCTCTGTTCTACCACCCACACAGTATTAACCCCAGAAATGGGAGTTCAGACTCTATCTACTGGAGTCTGTGGACCTTTACCTGCAGATACCCGTGGATTACTTTTGGGAGTAAGCAGTTTCATTGTGAAAGGCCTGCAGATTTTTCCAGGTGTTTTAGATAATGATTATGAGGGAGAGATTAAGATCGTGGCTGCTTCCCCTCAGGGTGTTACTACTGTGCCTGCTAATAAAAGAATTGCTCAACTTGTCTTAGTTCCTTTGCATCCACTGCCATCTGGATCAGTTAAGAATGAGAAAGAACCAGGTGGTCTTGGTTCCTCTAGTGTGTTTTGGGTTCAATCTGTTTCTAATCAGAGACCTAACCTTAAATTGACAATTGGAGAAAAGGACTTTGAAGGATTAATAGATACTGGAGCTGATGTTACTATTATCAGAGGGCAAGACTGGCCGTTAAGTTGGCCTCTGTCTGAAACTCTTACTCATCTTAGAGGAATCGGTTATGCCATTAACCCAAAATGAAGCTCCAAATTGTTAACCTGGAGAGATGAAGAAGGCAATTCGGGACAGATTCAGCCGTATGCAATGCCAAGTTTGCCTGTTACCCTGTGGGGAAGAGATCTTTTATCTCAAATGGGCATTATAATGTGTAGTCCTAATGAAGCAGTGACTAAGCAGATGCTAAAACAAGGATTTTTGCCTGGACACAGGCTAGGGAAAGAGAAACAAGGTATTAAGACCTTTGAAGGACCTAAGCCTCACCCTAACACTAGAGGTTTGGGGTATTTTCAGTAATGGCCACTATCCTGCCTGCATCCCATGCTGATAAAATTCGCTGGCTTAGTGACAGTCCAGTGTGGGTGGATCAGTGGTCTCTCTCTAAGGAAAAATTTGAAGCTGCCTCGTTACTAGTGCAGGAGCAACTAGAGGTGGGACATTTAGTGGAGTCTCAGTCTCCTTGGAACACCCCGATCTTTGTTATTAAGAAAAAATCTGGTAAATGGAGATTGTTACAGGATTTAAGAAAGGTTAATGAAACCATGATGCCCATGGGCACCTTACAACCTGGGCTTCCATCCCCAGTAGCCATCCCTAAGGGATATTACAAAATTGTAGTTGATTTAAAAGATTGCTTCTTTACTATTCCTCTGCACCCAGAGGATTGTCGAGAGATCAGCATTTAGTATTCCTTCTATAAATTTTAAGGAACCTATGAAGAGATTTCAATGGACAGTCCTCCCTCAGGGCATGGCTAATAGCCCTTGTTTATGCCAAAAATTTGTGGCAGAAGCCATTCAGCCTGTAAGACAGCAATGGCCTATGGTTTATATCTCTCATTACACAGATGATGTGTTAATTGCAAGTAAAGACCCTCAAGAATTACTTTTGTGTTATAAGGACTTAGAAAAGGCATTAACCGATAATGGCCTTCAAATAGCTCCTGAGAAGGTACAAACCCAAGAACCTTATAGTTACCTAGGCTTCAAGCTCACTGACTAAGCCGTTATTCCCCAGAAGGTAGTTATTCGCAGGGACAACTTAAAGACCTTGAATGACTTTAAAAAATTCTTAGGTGATATTAATTGGCTTCACCCCTATTTAAAGCTTACAACGGGGGAGTTAAAGCCTTTATTTGATATTCTTAAAGGGAATTCTGATCCCACTTCTCCTAGATCTTTAACCTCAGAAGGATTATCGGCCTTAGGATTGGTGGAAAAGGCTATTGAGGAACAGTTTGTCACTTATATAGACTACTCCTTGCCTCTACATTTATTAATTTTCAATACAACCCACAGGATTGCTGTGGCAAAAGGCTCCGCTTATGTGGGTTCACTTGCAATCTCTCCTAAATGTAATATCTTGCCTTATTATGAGGCAGTAGCCCAGATAATTAAACTTGGAAGGAGGCAAGCACTAACTTGTTTTGGCAGAGAGCCAGATACTATTATTCAACCTTACAGTGTAGAACAGGATGCTTGGCTGAAACAGCACAGCACAGAATGGTTACTTGCTCAGATAGGATTTGCAGGGACAATAGACAACCATTACCCTCAAGATAGATTGATAAAGTTTTTAAATGTACATGAGGTATTATTTCCTAATATGACTTCTTTTCAGCCTTTAAATAATGCTCTTTTAATCTTTACTGATGGCTCCTCTAAAGGAAGAGTTGGATATCTTATAAATGACAACCAGGTGGTCATAGAGACGCCTGGCCTGTCAGCTCAGTTAGCAGAGCTGACAGCAGTATTAAATGTTTTTCAGTCTGTAAATGATGCCTTTAATATTTTTACTGATAGTTTATATGTGGCACAATCAATTCCTTTATTGGAAACTTGTGGTACTTTTAATTTCAATACGCCAGCAGGATCTCTGTTTGCACAACTACAGAGCCTCATTCTTATTAGAAAATATCCTTTTTATATAGCCCACATAAGAGCTCATTCCAGTCTTCCTGGACCATTAGCTGCAGGCAATGATTGCATCGACAGAGCTCTAATAGGAGAGGCATTAATTTCTGATCCTGTTGCGTTGGCTAGAAGCGATCATGCTAAGTTTCACCTCTCTAGCTGTACCTTGAGGTACAGACATAAAATTACTAAAGAACAGGCAAGAATGATTGTAAAACAGTGCCCTGCATGCATTGCCTTAATTCCCATTCCGCATTGAGGAGTCAATCCTCGAGGCCTTATGCCAAATCAGATCTGGCAAATGGATGTGACCCATTACGCGGAATTTGTAAAATTAAAATATATACATATTTGCATAGATACCTGCTCTGGATTTATTTTCACTTCTCTACATGTGGGAGAGGCCTCCAGAAATGTAATTGATCATTGTCTACAAGCCTTTAACGTGATGGGGTTGCCTAAACTTATTAAAACAGACAATGGTCCAGCCTATACCGGCAACAACTTTATCTCTTTTTGCAAAGAATTTGGCATTAAACATAAGACTGGAATTCCTTATAACCACATGGGACAAGGAATCGTTGAGCGTGCACATCGCACTCTGAAAAATTGGCTTTTAAAAACAAAACAGGGGCGATGTTACCCCCCAAGGTCACCAAAAGCTCATCTTGCTTTTGCTTTATTTGTCTTGAACTTCTTGCAAACTGATGCTAAAGGTCAGTCTGCAGCAGATCACCATTGGCACCCAGCTACTTCCAGCTCCTATGCCTTGGTGAAATGGCGGGACCCGTTAACTAATAAATGGAACGGTCCAGATCCTGTGTTAGTCTGGGGAAGGGGTTCTGTCTGTATATTTTCTCGAGAAGAAGACGGAGCATGATGGCTGCCTGAGAGATTGGTTTGTCAAGTGGATACAGAACCATAACTGCCTAGTAAATATGATTCCAGCCCTGAAGATGATTAGAAATTCCTTTCAGCCACAAGAGCTGAGTTACAACCCAACCCCCCATTCCTAAGAATTCACAGTCTCACCTTGAATTCCTAGAGACTTCCCCTTTTCTTCCAAGCTTGAGCTTTGCTAATTTGCAACCAAATAGAGACTTCCCCTTTTCTTCCAAAGTTGAGCTTCACTAAATTTGCAACCAAATAGAGACTTCCCTTTCTTTCTAAGCCTGAGCCTTGCTAGTTTACAAACGAATGGTGACTTCCTAGCTCCTGCAAAAGAGGTTCTCAATCCTATTGTTATTCAACTGTTCTCAGCTTTGTGTTTCCACAGGCTTGTACCCCCCTCTGCAGGTCCTCAGCAAGACAACAGCTGCGGTGGGTCGGGAACTGAGAGACATTACAGACAAGGCAGCCAGGGTCACCGAGATGTGAGCACACATAAGAAAAATCATAATTATTGGCTTTTGTTCTGTTTTGGGAAGCCAGATATGCTGAGAGGGCTGAAGTCTGATGACGGGCACCCAGAAATACTAAGCTATCCCAAGCACTAAGACAGAGATGTGCACCAAAAGGCCATGGCTTACTAATATTGTGCCACAAGAGCCAGGTTTGTGTTATGAAGCTCACAAACTAGCTGCATACAATCTCAGAGACGGCAAGCTGGGTAGCGTAGAAATTCTGAGAATTCCTAAGACAGGACGCAGCCTGCAAGAGCAGGTTTCCCATATGCAGGACTTAAATAGCACAAAATATAAAAAGAAGGGAGGAAATGTGGTGTCCCTTCCCCACCAACACAGTTGGTGCTAAGACCAAGCCATGAGAAGCCGCACCCAATGGCACCTGGTATCTTGTTAATTAGGCTAAGATGTAGCCCCACCCCACCCCACCCCCACAGCCAGGTTCTGCATGTCTCCCAGGTTCCCCGGCTCCGCCCAGCCCACCTGCGCAAACATGCAAGATCTCAGGATATCTCAGACTTCCCGCCAAACTCCAGAACGCCTGTGCAGAAGACTGGGGGTGGAGTTTCCCCTCTTTTCCCCCCTAGTGCTTATGATTCAATAAACAATCGCCTTGAGCAGCAACCCAGCCTTGGCCACGTTCTTTCCCCTCCCCCATCTCATTACAGCTACGGACCATTTTTTCCAGGAAACCCCATTCTGTGAATGTAGGGGTTACTGCTGGTCGGGCCTCCACAGACAGAAGCAAGTAGAGTCCAGAAGCCCCCCCACACGTACATGCTGGGGTGATTTTTAAGAGTACAGCCATGTCTGTGTGTGTCAAAAATAATAGTGTTTACACAGCTGGTTCTGAGACAGCTGTGTACCATCAGAATTGAGTGATCCTTACCTCAAACACCATACCAAAAAATAATAAAATAAAATATGATAAATAAAATCAACAGAACTATATCTACAGTTTCATCTCAAGAACTAAGAAGTAACTCAATGACAAATTCTTCACCTTTTAAGGAGAAAAGCTTCTTAATTTTCAGTTTTTGTGCTTCTTTGTTTCAGCTAATGCCCTTCAAAGAAAGCCACTTAGAACCAGCCCAAAGCCATTGTCATCATCACTCATCCAGACCATAAACTTGCGGGCTGTCATGCTAAATTCTGCCCTTAAGTCACTCCACTGCAGATGAATTTGGGATTGAATCTTTTCTGCCCTGTCATAGCAACTTAGCCTCCAAAGTATAAGTGTCTCCCTAACACTCCTGCCTTATTTAGAAAGATGTGCTTTGGGACTCCCACCTCCTCTTTTCCTGGCATATAAGAGCAGTTACTTAGGAGAAACCCACTGTGTTCAGTTACAAAACTACAGTTGTTACAAAACTACAGTTGTTACAAAACAGGAGTTCTCCATGGACCTAGATGTAGTGATGGTGCCTTATACCAGAAGACAAGCAATAACAAAGACTCCGAATTTAAGAATAAAAATCTTGAGTGGGTTGTGGTTGTGCTGACATGCAGTCCCAGCACTGGGGACAGTTTGCCTGCTTATAGTAAGGAGGGCCCTGAGCCCTGAGGCACTGCAACCCATATCTTTCATTTAGAAACAGGAAAAAGGTGGTGATGGCAGAAGCAGCAGTTGGAGCACAAGGGTTTGTTGGATATGTGTTTCAACCTTCCTGGACTACAGAGCATGTTCCAGGAGAGCCGAATCTACAGAGAAAACCATTTTCACAAACAAACAAACAAACAAACTGAAAACATGAAGGAAAACAAAACAGAAACCAGGATAAGTCTTAGCAGGCTGCCTCCTTCCCTGGCTTTCTGAATGGCAAGCATAAGTCAACCATGGTACCTTCCTGTCTGTCTTCTTATTCCTCCAGGAACATGGTCCCTTCCCAACTGCATGGTCTTCTCTCCTCCAACTTCTATACAAATCTGGCTAAGTCTTACACAATAAATATATTGGCCTGGAGAATGTAAGAACCAAAAATTTCTTTTTTCATGATGCCAGCTAGAAGGAGCTGAGGAATGGTAAAGAAATTCAGTCCACATCTGACAGACCTTGCCACTGTGCCTGCAACCTGGTCAGAGAGGAAGTAAGGACTAGTGTCAGGAGGAAGCTGCTAGGTGGCAAAGGGAAGAGCCTTCAGGATAGGGCTGTTGGTGGAAGAGTGGGATTATGAAGCTGGGTGGGTGGTGGATGAGGGAAGTTGGCAGACATGAATTCCTTGGCTAAAGCTGTGTAGAGGGTGAAGGGAGGGAAGATTCTATGATTGAGCCGAGTGAGGCCCAGGGATGTGATTGGGAGTCAATTAATGGACTCCAACTTCCAAGGTTTTTATCTCTGCAGCCCTTCTCTGAGGATTGACAGTTTTCATGCTACAAAGTCCTGTGTGCTGATCCTTCTTGTGTCCCCACTGTGTGCAGAAAGAGGTGAGATGGAAAATGAGAGAGTGGCAGGAGGGTACAATGGAGATGGAAAAGATCCTCAGGGTTGTGGGTACACCTGCACTTCTATTGTGTGAACAGTACCAAAGGTGTGCTGGAGTCAGTGAAATGGGAATTGGCTTGTGGTGGGTGAAGCCTCCTGTGCTGGGGTGCTTTATTTGGTTTGTAAACCTGCCAGAACCTGCCTTGCAACAATCAAAAATGCCAGCAGAACTGTTGGACCTCACTACCTCTGGCACAAACCCTGACTATCAGAACAGCCTGTCCTTAGACTTTACCCTGCTGACATGTTGTCTTAGTCAGGCCACTGGCCTGTGTGCTCAAACAGGCAGAGACTTCTTTTCCTGACTCAGCTGCCAATTCAAGGGCTTTGGAATCCTTAACTCTTGGCATTTGATTTTTCTTGTGCCTATCCCATCCCACATGAGGCCCCAATGCTAGTACATCCCTAAACTAAGAGATCAGAGCTCTCTGAGGACCCTATACTTCTAGTTACATCTGTGTTGTGGGAAGCATCATGTTGAACCTCACCTTGTGATGGACTCTGGGAATATCAGTGTTCTGTCATACTCCAATTCCCAGGGGCCAGGTCTGCATGTGTAGGGTTGTATAGTCAGAACATCCCTCCCTTTCTTTTGGACACAGGACCTACTTACACACCCACTGATCTTTTCAGCTTAAATTTAGTATCTATGTCATCTCAATATGGTGACTATCTCTCTAATACCACTTGGGGCGGAGGTCTCTCCTGTGGGGCTGGCTAGCTGTAACAGTACTACCGAGCTTATTTGACCAATGTGGCTCTTGGTTTTGGTGGAGTATACTGTGCATTAATGTCCTTTTTCTGTCCTAGAGGCCAGCAGCTGTGTGGAAGTAAAGACATTGGAGAGGAGGGGTCTAATCTAGGAAGCATATGCCCTAGCCCTTCAGTATTTTCTTCTTTTCAGCTCAGGGGCTAGAGTGCTAACATTGTGTGGAAGCCCCACTTGAGACTGCCTGTAAATCACTTCCCTGACTCTACCCTGATAGATTCTGTATAACTCAGGACGCAGAAGTTATTATGGATAAGTTCCCTGTGGTCTATATAAAGATGGGTGAGGGTAACATGGGACAAAAGATCAAGTCTGTGTGTGGGGCATTGGGCTATGCATAGACACTCTGGTCTCCAATTGAACTGAGATGTTGAACCTCATGACCCAGTTGTGATAATTCACCTATATGGGACAGAGAAGTTCTCTCATGTCTCCTGGAACCCTTGCACCTGTTGAAGTTACTGCCCCCTCAGCCCCCACAGGAGAAGCATGGTTAGTAATCACATAGGAAATGTCCCAAGCTTCTGACCTTCAAGCTAAACTCCTCCCCAGATACCTAGCAACAGAAAAGATAGCAGCATACTTTAAGAAGTGCTGTATGACCCCTCCTCACTCTCTCACTCCTCCTGCTCTCTTGCTCTTACTCTCCTCTCCCCTCTCCTCTCATTCTCTCTTCCTCTTACTCGCTGGCTTTTCTGCTCTCTCTCCTTTCCCCTTTCTCTTTTCTTGGCCCTGGCCAGTGTCTCTCTCTCTCTCTCTCTCTCTCTCTCTCTCTCTCTCTCTCTCTCTCTCTCTCTCTCCTTTCTCTCTTTCCCCCTGCCTTTCTATAATAAAGCTCTAAAATCATAGACTTTCTCTGTTCATCTGTGCTTATTCTTGCCTGCATGGGAACCTCTTTCCCTCAGCCTTATCTTCCATAACCACCGGGGTTACAAGGTGTCATCCCGGGGCCTCAGGTCGGGGGCAGTACCTTGTTTACTGCCTGTGGAATTGGGTCAGTGGCTTAGATGCCCACTCAGGGCCTAGTGGAAAGTGTCAGGCAGTCCTCCTGCGTCTGCCTGCACAAAGAATAAGAGAAATTCAGGCCAGACATGGGTTATCCTCCCTCCCATGCTCTTTCCCCAGGCCCCCTTTTAAGTTCCCACATCTGGGCACTTGTTACAGATCATGGTTACTTCCCTCCAAGTAGAACTTTCCTTAGGTTGAAGTGGGGCTACTACAAAGTGGATGCTGTTGGGGTCCAGGGATGTGCTGGGATGTGGATTTTTGACAGGGACACATGAGTCATGGAGGAAATGAGGAACTGCATGACTCCATTTGGAAGGCAGGAAACCTTTACCTGTATTGTTAAAAATAAGAATGGCTCTGTTTCCTGGAGCCTGTTCTGCCCCATCCCATGGTCTTAACTTGCTTTGGTTGCCTTTCATAAGCTTTCTGAATTACTAGATGACCTTGCTCTTTTTTGTTTATTTGTTTGATTTGCTTTGTGACTGGCAGTCTGATAATCTGCCTGGTGGGACTTCCTAAAATATCTCTTACATCCCGTCCCCGTGACTCAGGCTATATTATCTAGACCCTCTATTTCAATCAAAGAGCTGTCCACCAACCATCTTCTGAATTATTTATACCCACCATTCCACAACTGCATTATCCTCAGCTCCTCTTCATCCTGACAGCACAGCCCATGGGGGAGGGCCAAGTGGCATTTAGAGGAAGTACACTGGTTAATGTGAAACCTTTGATGTATGACTCCAGGGTGAAAGGGATACACCTATGACCTTGGCTACTTATAGAGGTCATTCATTCTCTGAGGAGGGTAATGGGCTTGGCTAAGGTTTGACCTATTCAGTGCGACAGTGCTCAGGATTCTGGCTGAGTAGGAAGGAAGGAAAGAGAGCTGGGTATGTTTTTGTCTTGCATGTAGCCCTATCTTCAGAGTGCCTGTCTTCTCTAACACAAGCCTGGCAACATCTGGTACCTCTAACTCTAAGAATACACAAGTATTCTGTAGCCCTCTCCCTTAAAAGTTAGTTTAAGTAGTCTGTTGGCCATGACTTCACCACTAAGGGAAGCTAGAGCCCCAACACTGGCACTGGATGGAATCTGGAGGACTCATGAGAACCCCTAGTTTAAGACTTTATGAAAAACCGTGTACTGCAGTGTGATTTTATGGCTTTTGCCTCCAAAGAGAAGGTGATGGGCCAATTGCTATCCTAGAGTAGGGATAATATTGGCCAAGGATCCCTGACAATGGATCCCTGACAGCAACAGGTTTATGATACTGGACAGAAATCTCTATACTCAGAAGGGAGGACTGCCACCTGGGGTTCCAGCCATTAACCCTCCTGCCCTTATCCAACCACAAGTGCTCTCAGAAGATGCTAGAATAAATAGGAAATAGAAGGTTAACTGAAAGAAGGATTCTATGACACTGCTTTTATAATGGGGTAAGAATTGGTGGTGACTTAGCTGCTCTGATATTATGCACTTCCTGTAAGTGACCTCACCCATTCTCTGTAAAACCTCCCCATAAACTCATTGGATGTTGAAATTGGGAGGAATTGTCACTTGGATCTTCATTGATTCCCTATGTTTATTTGCAGAGGCTTCCTGTCTACTTCTCTTTGTTTCACATATACTTGTTTGTGCATGAGTGAATGCTTAGAGCAGCATGTGAAAGGATTATAGAGATATTTCTCTCCTGCTCTCATCCTCTTCCCACTGTGCTGAGATATGCAGTGTTGGAGGCACACAGTTTGCTTTTATGGTAGATTATCCAGTATAGAGGAAATAATTTGAATTTTTGTTTTTGTTTTGATTTTTTTGAGACATGGTTTCTCTGTGTAGCCCTTGCAAATTCACTTTGTAGACCAGGCTTGCCTTGAACTCAGAAATCTGCCTACATCTGCATCCCAAGTCTGAGATTAAAGGCATCACTACCTTTGGGTTTTTTTGTTCATTTGTTTGTTTTTCTGGAGGAAAGGATGTTTAATGGTGCTAGGGCAGAGGCCATGGAGTATAAGCAGCCTTCCCTGCTTAAGTGGATGTGCTCTGCTTCACTGATGCTGTGGTCCATTTTCTGACTCAGTTGTCCTCTGAGCTTAGCTGTTCTTTTGCTGTGGTATCATCTCAGGATGATTTCCAGGTGAGGTCTCTATCTCTGTCCAGCAGCCACAGCCCACATACATCCCCCAAGCACATCAGACACTGCTTGGTAACTTCCATCCCAGTTCTCAGTTAGTCCTTGGCTCAGGACCCTCACTTTCTGAATGTAAGACCCTGTAGAGGGCTTGCTCACCAAAGTCAGTGTTTAGGCATTTGTCAGTTGTTTGCCTGTTGACAGGAAGGAGGGCCCTGGGCTCTGAGCCTCTGCAACCCATACATCCTATTTATAAACAGGAAAAACAAGGTGGGAGTAGCAGAAGCATCAGCAGAAGCAGCGCTTCTTTGATAGCTGTGTGTTGGAGCCAGCCTGGTCTACTGAGCAAGTCCTAGGAGAGCCAAAACTACACAGAGAAACTCTGTTCCAAAAAAACCAAACCAACCAACCAACCAACAAACAAACAAACAAATGAAAGAAACATAAGAAAAAAAAAACAGGAAAGGGCTGAGCAAGTTACCTCCTTCCCTTGCTTATTGAATGGCAAGCACAAATCAACTGTGGCCCCTGCCCCTCTGTCCTCCTTTTCTTCCTGAAAAAAGGACCCTCTCCCTAATGAGTGGTCCTCCCTCCCCAAAAGCTATGAATTTGGCTTGACCAGGTCACTAACAAATCTTTGGAACTTTTAAACAATAAACATGATGGCCTGGAGAAAATAAGTAAGAAACCCCTCCATTTTCAGGATGTCATCTGGGAGGAGCTGAGAGAAAGTAAAGGATTTATTTCAATCAACATCTGACAGAACTTGCCTCTGTGCCTGCAACCTGGTTAGAGAGTAGGTAAGGAGATGTGTCAGGAGGAAGCTGCTAGGTGACAAAGGGAAGAGCCCTCAGGATAGGGCTGTGGGTGAGAGTGTGGGATTAGAAAGGAAAAGCTGGGTGGAAGGTAGGCAGACATGAATTCCTTGTGGAAAGCTGTGTGGAAGGTTGGAGGGAGGGAAGATAGGATGCTTGAGGCCTGTGAGAGCCCAGGGATGTGATTGGCAATTTATTAACTGGCTTCAACTTCCAAGGTGTGATCTGTGCAGTCCTTCTCCAAGGATGGACAGTTGTCACTCTACAAAGTCCTGTGTGCTCATCCTTCTTGTGGTCCTACTGTGTGCAGAAAAAGGTGAGATTGAAAATGAGAGAGGGCCAGGAGAGTAAAATGGAGATAGGAAAGGTCCTCAGGGTTGTGGGTACACCTGCACCTTCATTGTGTGCCTGGTGACTGAGGTATGCTGGGGTCAGGGATCAGGAATTGGCTTGTGGTGGGTGAAGCCTCCTGGGCTGGGGTGCTTTACTGCCTCTATAATCCTGCCAGTGCCTGCCTTGCAACCATCACCAAATGCCAGCAGGACTCTTGGAACTCACTATCTGTGCCACAAACCCTGGTCACCATAGCAGACTGTTCTTAGACTCTAGCCTATTGCCCTGGCCTCCCAGTCAGGACACTGGCCTGTGTTTGCTCAAATTGGCAGAGCCTCATTTCTTGACTGGTTACCAAGTCAAGGAATTTGGAATCCTTATCTATAGACATTTGACTTTTTGTTAAGCCCCAGCACATTCCATATGAGAGCCCATTGCTAGAACTTCACTACTCTGTGTGGTTTCAGCTCTCAGACAACCCTATACTTCTAGTTACATCTGTATTGTGGGAAGCCTCATAGTGAGCCTCAGCTTTGAGCTGGGCACTTGGAAATTCAGTGCTCTGTCATGCTCCAATACCCAGGGGCCAGCTCAGCAGGTGTAGATTGGAACAGATCAGAACAGCCCTCCCCTCTCTTGGCCCCAGTACCTACTTACATTCTCACTCACCTCTTCAGCAGGCATTTGTTATCTATGTCTTCCCAATATGGTGACTCTCTACCAAATACCTTTAGTGGGGTGCATGTCACTTCTGTGAGGCTTGCTAGCTGAGATAGCTGTACTTATCATATTTGAACAACTTGACACTTGGTTTACTTTTGCTTTGGGCAGAGGTGACTGTACAGTAATGTGCTTGCTCTGTCCTGGAGTAAAGACATTGGAGAGGAGGAGATTAGACTAAGAAGGGCATGCCTTAGCCCTAATGTATTGGCTTCTTTCTCAGCTCAAGGACTGAAGTGCTAGGAATGCCTAGGAATCAAATGTAGTCTTCCCTGCACAATAAAATACTGCCCCAACAGTGATGATATTTGTGTTAATCAGGAGATAGAATTTGGTCGTGGTAAGTTCCCTGTGGCTTATACAAAGATGGGTGAGGGTGGCTTTGGAGAAAATGTCCTGTCTGTGCACTTGTTATGGACCATGTTTCCCTCCCTCCAAGTAGAACTTTCCTGGGGTTGCAGTGGGACTCCTGCAATGTGGGGAATGTTTGGGTCCAGGGATGTGCTGGAATGTGGATCATCAAGCAGGGCTGCCCTTTGGCATGTATGGTGTTCATCATCCCCCTCTGCTGCCAGTGTACTCATGTGATGCTTATGCCCGTACTTTATGTCTAGAGCCTCACTGTCTCAAGGACAGACCAGGAGAGCTGGAAGCATCTACTGAGACTTTGCATATAATGAAGGAATCTGGAGTTTAGGCTAAAGGAATGACTTAGGCATGTTGATTGAAGAAGACCTTAGTACATATCAGATCCTCCAAAAGGTCAGACTCCAGGTATATACTCAGATAGACCAGGCAGGAGCAGTCCTGCCATGCTGTCCAGTTTCCTGATCTGACCACAGCCTACCTGCCTCCTGGAGTAGGTCTCCTCGATATAACTGCCTGGGGAACTGCAAGAGTCTGAGAGGCTGATTGCTCTTTCTGCTGTGCCACTGTGTTGTGACTGTATGTTTGTGTGTCTATAAATATGGGTCCTCATGTATGAATGTATGTAATGTAATGAATGTAAGATCAGAGGACACTCTTAAGACAAATTCCTTAGTTACAGTCTAGTTTTTTTATGCAAAGTAGTTTTGGTTCCCCTGGAACTGGAATTTCACTTGGTTGTAAATGAACCTGTGGGGTCTAGAAACCTTGATCTTTTGCAAGAGCAACAAGTGCTTTTAACAGCTGAGCTATGTCTCCAGTCCCAACCACCATGTTTTTTGAGACAAGATGTTTCACTGAGACCTAGCATTTGCCAAGTATGCTGGGGTTGTAGTTGATGCAGGTAGCAGAGATTTCCTAGGACATCCTGATCCCCCTCCACAATACAGAGATCATAGCAAGTACTACCATCTCCTAGGACTTCCTGATATCCCCCTACCAGCCCCTCCATCATAGAGATTATAAGCAACATTCCCATGCTTGGCTTGCTGTGTACATAGTTGCTGGGGATTGAACTTGGGTACTTTGCTTCCATGAAGCAAGCACTTCACTAACTGAGCTGCTCCTCCAGCACATTGCACATAACAACATCTGTGTATACATGTGTGGATGTCATGCACTTGGAAGGTATGGGACCAAGAAGTTTATGGGTATCTTCTGTGAAAACAATTTTATTTACTGAGGAAGGGTCTCACACTGAACCCCAGGCTTGCAGGTGGAGCTGCTCTAGCCAGTGAGCTTACCTCGTGGATCTCCATCTTTGTGTCCTGAGCACAGTGGTAAATGTAGGCCAGCATGCCAACCCATCCTGTGATGAGATCTAGTGACATTAAACTATGGGCTCATGCTTGTGCATAGAAGTACTTTATTGACCAACACTACTTACCAGGCCATGGTTTTGATTTTTGTTTGGCCCATTTGTTATTTCAGATGGGTTTCACTCTAGCCACAGGATAGCCTAGAAGCCCCCATATAGCCCAGTTTGGAATTTAACTCACAAAAATCTACCACCTAAGTCTTCTAGGTTCTGAGATTACAAATCTAAGCTATCATGTCTGGCTTCAACATGCCTTAGAGACAAGTCTGGGTCATCCAGGCCTAGTAGCATGTGGCCCAGATTTTGGGAAGCTATGTTGTTCCTGATTAAGAACTGAGTCTCTCTCTGATGTCTTGCAGACCCTCACACAGTCATATTAACGCACAGTCAGTGCCTTCCCTACTGCCCTACTACTCTGGAAAATACGGAGGTTACTGGTGTCAATGTGAAGACCTTCTGTTGCACGATAGACCTCTGTAATGCATTCATTTACACTAAAGGTCTCATCTGAACCATGGCTGGGCTGCTTCTGTTCAGCTTGGGCTCAGTCTTCCTGCAGACCCTGCTGTGATGGTCCTTTCAGTGATTCCCCACCCTTGTCCTTTCATCCTCATTTGCAACAACTGCTTCCTGGAGCTCTCTAGTGATAAATTATGAGCTATAAAAGCTCCAAGGTGTGTGAAATTCCTTGTTTCACCTTTATAGCCCCTGCTGGGTAGGTGCTTCACTCCTCTCTAGGGCTTTCAAATCTGTACTTGCTGGAATGTTCTTTTGTTGTGGCTTCCTACTCTTGACCCTGGCAGCATGTGGCTAGAACATGGAAGAATTTCAAGGTATTATGCCATAAACATCCATGCAGATATTTCTGGGGTTCTGCAGGCTTCCCATATGTGCAGCTCAATGTCCCCCTGCTGAGTCCAATAAAACCTTTGTTCTTCCAGGCAAGGTCTCTAGTTTTTTTTCTACACTGAGTCCACTGATTCCTGCCTGCCAGTTCACATTTCTGCTATTTCAGCCAACTATACCAGCTAGATCACAGTTACACAGCCCAGTGTAGGGAGCACTTCATTTGGGTGGGCTGATGCTGGGGGAAGAGAGAGTATTCTCCCACTTCCAAAGAACACTTGCTTCTGGTGGGGAAGCAAAGGATATGTGCCCTCATTGGTGTGTAGAGGATGTCCTGTCAGATTATTTTATTCTAGAGATGGAAGTCATTTTCTGCAGGTGCTCAAGGCTTGGCTAAGAGCACACAGAGTCTCACACTGCCTCTCCTAAATTCCTAGTCTGTATTGGATGTCCCCAGTGGGAAGATCTGATTTGACATATTATCAACGAGGAATCCATCATTGAGCCATGAAACTTGAGTCATGAGTAGGAATTCTGGAAATTTCTTCCATATTCACCCATAATTATATTGCAGTCTCTTCTGGCTTCTGATTCTTGGTGTTGGGTTTGCAGGTATGTACCCACTACCACCTTTCCATTCCCTATGTGTTTAAAAGGGCAGACTGCCCATGACCTCACTGTGGGGCCCTCAGGCCCTGCAGTAGAGCTGGCCCCGATTGCATGAGCACAGGCGAGCAGTTTCTGATGCCTGCCAGCTGCCACAGGCAGGAGAGTTGGCCCTGGCCCCTACTTGGCCAAAGCAGAAGAGCTGACCTCAGTAGTTTGGGTGCAGGAGAGATGGTGGGATGACCAACTCAATTACCACCTAGTGCCAGATCCAGGGCTCAGAGTTGGCCCACCCAAACATCTACTCCATATATGAATTGTTGGTGCACATGAAGATGCTGGATCTTCAGATCTAAAGCTATAGGACCTCCATGACACAGGGCAACAACATCAGCTATAAATTCTAGGACAAACCCAGTACTTATGTTGTAGCAGAAGCCAGTGGTCCCCAACCAGAGCAACGAATCATCAGTGAGTAAAATTGTTTGAAAAAAGGGATATACTGTGTAGCACACTATGCCACACCACAGCTACCATGTCAAGATGTTTTCTCTATGTTTTCAGGGGGAAGTTGCAATGAGGAAGGATGGCTATGGAGGAATGGGTAGATGTGTGTAATTAAAGTGCATGATGGGAAATTCACAAAAATCAGCAAAAATTTTTCTCAAGTGTGGACATGCAAACTGTGATTCATGTGAGTGGGGTAGATGCAATTAAAAGATTATGCAATTAAAGAGAAAGCATCAGAGCTCCTCAAGAAGAAGAGACATGTATATGTCTGTGAAGCCCTGCTTTGGTGTACACACACACACACACACACACACACACAAATACACACAAAACTTCTCTAGTGTAAATGCACTGTGGTCCTTCCACAGATCCATTTCTTAGGTTCTGAGAAAGAAGTGCATTTAGAAGTCCAAAGGTACTCACCTTCTTCAGGTCTTGATACCTGGATAAATCTTTATCTATTATTTGTTTTTATTTTATCTCAGACAGTCAGATCATAACACTGGACTTAGGGAGTAGTGAGACCTGACCCATGTGACTGATAGCCAAAAAGAGTCTCATTCTGCCCAAATACTCTGGCTATGATTAGTTCTGTCTGCTTCCAACAGTTGGACAGGAATTCACATACCTGTGTCTTGGCCATAGCTTTCTTAAATAACACGCAAGTAGGGGAAAAAAGGGTATGTGTACACGGATAAACACTGGAGAATCCAGGAACTTTAAACGCACAGCTTACCTCTCCTGGAATGCCAGGACCGGATGTACTTCCTGTGGATCACAACATGGTGATGTTCTGCTATCCTGGAGACAGTCTTGGCCTGCATCTTCAAGAATTTGTTTTACTTATCCCAGAAGAGTTTCCTTTAAATCCTTTACCAAATCTTCTAGGTTATAAAATTCTTCCTTCTGATAAATATTATTTGTATGTTACAAAAGCCTAAAAGACTATCTTTGGACCAAGCTGACTCTGACTCCCACAGGAATTAAGGTTACCTCAGTCCAGTCATTCTTCCTAGACCTTTATCTTGCATATTGTTTCTAAGTGAATAAGAATACATCTTATGGATGAAGCTATATGTAAATATCTTCAATATAAACATGTCTTAAGCTTTGCAGTATTCATGGGGTGGAGTGGATTGTTACCTGAATACTTCCCCAGAAATGTGTGCTCTGCTTAATTAATTAATCAATTAATTAATTAATTAATTTTATGGCTAAAATAAAATGATCTGGGTCAGATTCTAGAAGTCTTAGAAGTCTTAGCCCAGCACTGCTACTGGTTAAAGCTCATCAGAGTTTTATTCATACTTCATCCTTATTATTTTCCCATACCTATTCTAAATTCTACACACACACACACACACACACACACACACACACATACAGACACACACACACACAGGCACATGCACAGGCACACAGAGAGACACACACACAAGGTTTAAGTAGAATTAATAGAAAAATTGGATGTAACCTCAAGGTCATCTTGAATATGGATTTGAGGAAGAATTAGGGTAGAGCTTAGAGGTTAGAGGTTAAAGGTTTGAGGTTAAAGGTTAGAGGTTAGAGGTTAAGGCATAGTAAAGCAGTCCTGGCCAAAGTGGATTCTAGCTGAGCACTGTCCAATCCTTCGGCCCATCTATTCAGTGTCAGGAGTGGCACCAGACCACATACCACGTTTAGTATTCTAGAAACTTCCACTGATGTAAAATCCGATCTTTGATCTTCATGCAGAAAGGGATTTGAGCACGTGCCTTGTCTTAGGGTTTCTATTCATGCAAAAACATCATGACCAAGCAGCAAGTTGATGAAGAAAGGGTTTACTCTGCTTACACTTTCTCATTGCTGTTCATCATCTCAGGATAGGAACTGACACAGGGCAGGAACTTGGAGGCAGGACCTGATGCAGAGGTTGTTGAGGGTGCTCCTTATTGGCTTTCTTTCCCTGCCTTACTCAGCTTGCTTTCTTAGAGAACCCAGGACTACCATCCCAGGGATGGTACCACCCACAGTGGGCCCTCCCACTCTCAATCACTAATTGAAAATACGCCTTAAATCTGCATCCCATGGAGGCATTTTCTCAAATGAGACTCCTTACTTTTTGATAACTCCAGCTTGTGTCAAGTTGACACACAAAACCAGCTGGTACAACTGACCCCTTGTCAACTTCACAAAGAAACACATCACTGTTAAAACTCAACCCTTACTTTTTTATTCACCCCCTAGATCTAAATAACTTTAAATTCCCATAATCTTTACATATTTAATTTTCAATCCCTTTAAAATATCAAATTTCTTTTAAAATTCAAAGTTTTTTTTCAACTAAAAATCTCTTAAGTGTGGGATACACTGCAATAATTTCTTCCTTCAGGAGGAAAAAATATCAGGGCATAGCCACAATCAAAATCAAAATCAAAATCAAAATCAAAATCAAACCATCCAATGTCTGAGATGCTCTCATGATCTACTGGGATCCTTCAAGGGCTTGGGTCATTTCTCCAGCTCTGCCCTTTGTAATACACAACTTGTCTTCTAGATTACAGCTGCCTGTACCCCACTGCTGCTGCTGTTCATGGTGGTCATCTCATGGAAATGGGATCTCCAAAACACTGCTGTCTTCTGCTGCAATTATGCTTCACCAACAGCCTCTCATGTGCTCTCTTCTAGGTGCCAAGACTCAACTCCTTTGTGTGACCACTTTCGTGCTGGCCCATCAATTGCAACTGAGGCTATATCTTCACCAATGTCTTCCATGACTTCTCACAGTGTTGAATCTAAGCTGCTCTTAATGACCCCTTCATGCTTTCAAAACCAGTACCATCTGGATGACTCTTACACATCAGCAAGTCCAGCTGTAGCACATGGAACAACCTTGGGTATATCTGGATCACAGCCTCTTTGGGCTCTCAGAAAACACTTCCCAGAAGATTTCAGCTCAGTGATACTGGTCTCTTCTTAATCACTGCTAATTTCTTAGCTCCAGCTAACCAGTATCAATAGTCCAAGTAATGCAAAGGTTTCACTTTAATAGTTCTGGTATCTTGTTAATCACAGCTGATTCTTCAGCCCCAGCTAATGAAAAGCACAGAATCTTCACAATCAATCCAGCAAGGACTCTGATAAAAGTCTTTAATCTTCCATCTGAAATTTCACAAGTCAGGCCTCCATCATTTGCATTGTCCTCAACATTAACTTCCAAGCTCATACAGAACATTTAACAGAGTTCTTTTTTTCCAACTTTTATTAAATATTTTCTTCATTTACATTTCAAGTGTTATCCAGAAAGTTTCCAATACCCTTCCCCCCCCCAGCCATGATCCCCTACCCACCCACTCCCATATCTTGGCCCTGGCGTTCCCCTGTACTGGGGCATATAAAGTCTGCATGACCAAGGGGCGTCTCTTCCCAATGATGGCCAACCAGGCCATCCTCTTCTATATATGCAGCTAGAGACATGAGCTCAGGGGGTACTAGTTAGTTCATGTTATTCTTCCACCTATAGGGTTGAAGTCCCCTTCAGCTCCTTGGGTACTTTCTCTAGCTCCTTCCTTGGGAACCCTGTGTTCCTTCTAATATCTGACTGTGAGCATCCACCTCCATGTTTGCCAGGCACTAGTATAGTCTCCCATGAGACAGCTATATCAGGGCCCTTTCAGCACTATCTTGCTGGAATATGCTATAGTGTATATGTTTGGTGGCTGATTGTGGGATGGATCCCTGGCAGCCACAGTCATTGGGTCCATGCTTTGGATTCAGCTTCACACAAGATTTCTGTAACTCCTTCAATGTGTGCTTTGTTCTTAATTCGAGGAAGGGGTGACGTGTCCACATTTTGATCTTCCTTCTTCTTGAGTTTCATGTGTTTAGTAAATTGTATCTTGGGTAGTCTAGGTTTCTGGGCTAATATCCACATATCAGTGAGTACATGTTATGTGAGTTCTTTTGTGATTGGGTTACCTCACTCTGGATGATGGCCTCCAGATCCATCCATTTGCCTAGGAATTTCATATATTTATTGTTTTTAATAGCTGAGTAGTACTCCATTGTGTAAATATATCAAATTTTTTGTATCCATTCCTCTCTTGAGGGACATTTGGGTTCTTTCCAGCTTCTGGCTATTATGAATAAGGCTGCTATGAACATAGTGGAACATATGTCCTTATTACCAGATGGAATATTTTCTGAATATATGCCCAGTAGAGGCATTGCAGGATCTTCCAGTAGTACTATGTCCAATTTTCTGAGGAACCACCAGACTGATTACCGGAGTGGTTGAATGAGCTTGCATTCCCACCAACAATGGAGGAGTATTCCACTTTCTCGACATCCATGCCAGCATCTGTTGTCACCTGAATTTTTTGATCTTAGCCATTCTTACTGGTGTGAGGTGGAATCTCTGGGTTGTTTTGATCTGCATTTCCCTGATGATTAAGGATGTTAAACATTTTTTCAAGGGCTTCTCAGCCATTCCGTATTCCTCAGTTGAGAATTCTTTGTTTAACTCTGTGCCCCACTTTTTAATGGGGATATTTGATTTTCTGGTGTCCACCTTCTTGAGTTCTTTATATATATTGGATATCAGCCCACTATCTGATTTAGGATTGGTAAAGATCCTTCCCAATCTGTTGGTGGCCCTTTTGTCTTGTTGACAGTCTCTTTTGTCTTACAGAAGCTTTGCAACTTTATGAGGTCCCATTTGTCAATTCTTGACCTTACAGCACAAGCCTTTGCTGTTTTGTTCAGGAATTTTTCCCCATTGCCCATATCATCGAGGCTTTTTCCCACTATAAGTTTCAGTGTCTCTGGTTTTATGTGGAGGTCCTTCAACCACTTAGACTTGAACTTAGTACAAGGAGATAAGAATGGATCAATTCCCAGTCTTCTACATGATAGTTGTGTCAGCACCATTTGTTGAAAAGGCTGTCTTTTTTCCACTGGATAGTTTTAGCTCCCTTATCAAAGATCAGTTGACCATAGGTGTGTGGATTCATTTCTGGGTCTTCGATCCTATTCCATTTATCTACCTGTCTGTTGCTGTACCAGTACCATGCAGTTTTTATTATGATTGCTCTGTAGTACAGCTTGAGGTAAGGCATGGTGATTCCACCAGAGGTTCTTTTATTGTTGAGAAGAGTTTTTGCTAATCTAGGTTTTTTGTTATTCCAGATGAACTTCCTAATTGTCTTTTCTAGATCCTTGAAAAATTGAGTTAGAATTTTTGATCGGGATTGCATTGAATCTGTAGATAGCTTTTGGCACGATAGCCATTTTTACTATATTGATTCTGCCAATCCATGAGCATGGGAGAACCTTCCATCTTCTGAGATCTTCCTCAATTTCTTTCCTCAGAGACTTGAAGTTCTTGTCATACAAATATTTCACTTCCTTCATAAGAGTCACACCAAGATATTTTATATTGTTAATGACTATTGTGAAGGGTGATGTTCCCTGATCTCTTTCTCAGCCAGTTCATCCTTTGTATAGAGAAAGGCCATCGATTTGTTTGAGTTAATTCTATATCCAGCTACTGCACTAAAGCTGTGTATCAGGTTTAGGAGTTCTCTGGTGTAGTTTTTGGGGTCACTTATATATATTCTCATATCATCTGCAAATAGCGATAATTTGAGTTCTTCCTTTCCAATTTGTATCCCCTTGACCTCTTTTTGTTGTCGATTCGCTCTGGCTAGGACTTCAAGTACTATATTGAATAGGTAGGGAGAACGTGGGCAGCCTTGCCTGGTCCCTTATTTTAGTGGGATTGCTTCCAGTTTCTCTCCATTTAGTTTGATGTTGGCCACTGGTTTGCTGTAGATTGCTTTTATCATGTTCAGGTAAGGGCCTTGAATTCCTGATCTTTCCAAGACCTTTATCATGAATGGGTGTTGGATTTTGTCAAAAGCTTTCTCAGCATCTAAGGAGATGATCATGTGGTTTTTATATTTGAGTTTGTTTATATGGTGTATTACATTGTTGGATTTCCGTATATTAAACCATCCTGCATTCCTGGGATGAAGCCTACTTGGTCATGATGGATGATCATTTTGTTGTGTTCTTGGATTCGGTTGGCAAGAATTTTGTTGAGTATTTGCATCGATATTCATAAGGGAAATTGGTCTGAAGTTCTCTATCTTTGTTGTGTCTTTGTGTGGTTTTGGCATCAGAGTAATTGTGGCTTCATAGAATGAATTGGGTAGTATACCTTCAGATTCTATTTTGTTGAATACTTTGAGAAGAACTGGAAATAGGTCTTCTTTGAAGGTCTGATAGAACTCTGCACTAAACCCATCTGGTCCTGGGCTTTTTTTGGTTGGGAGACTATTAATGACTGCTTCTATTTCTTTAGGATAAATAGGGCTGCTTAGGTCATTAATCTGATCCTGGTTTAACTTTGGAACTTGGTATCTGTCTAGAAAGTTATCCATTTGATCCAGATTTTCCAGTTTTTTTTAATATAACCTTTTGTAGAAGGATCTGATGGTGTTTTGAATTTCCTCAGGATCTGTTGTTATGTCTCCCTTTTCATTTCTGATTTTGTTGATTTGGATGCTATCCCTGTGCCCTCTAGTGAGTCTGGCCAGGGATTTGTCTATCTTGTTGATTTTTTCAAAGAACCAGCTCCTGGTTTGATTGATTCTTTGGATAGTTCTCTTTGTTTCCACATGGTTGATTTCACCCCTGAGTTTGATTATTTCCTGCCGTCTACTCTTCTTAGGTCACTTTGCTTCCATTTGTTCTAGAGCTTTCAGATGTGCTGCCAAGCTATTGGTGTAAGCTCTCTCCATTTTTTTTTGTAGGAACTCACAGCTATGAATTTACCTCTCAGGAATGCTTTCATTGTGTCCCATAAGTTTGGGTATGTTGTGGCTTCATTTTCTTTAAACTCTAGAAAGTCTTTAATTTCTTTCTTTATTCCTTCCTTGACCAAAGTATCATTGAGTAGAGTGTTGTTCAGTTTCCAAGTGAATGATGGTGTTCTGCTACTTATGTTGTTATTGAAGAGCAGCCTTTGTCCATGGTGATCTGATAGGATGCATGGGACAATTTCAATATTTTTGAATCTGTTGAGGGCTGTTTTGTGGCCAATTATGTGATCAATTTTGGAGAAGGTGCCATGAGGTGCTGAGAAAAAGGTATATCCTTTTGTTTTAGGATGAAATATTCTGTAGATATATGTTAAATCCATTTCTTTCATAGCTTCCGTTAGTTCGACTGAGTCTCTGTTTATTTTCTGTTTCCAGGATCTGTCCATTGATGAGAGTGGGGTGTTGAAGTCTCCCACTATTATTGTATGAGATGCAATTTGTGTTTTAAGCTTTACTAAAGTTTATTTAATGAAAGTGGCTGCCCTTGCATTTGGAGCATAGATATTCAGAATTGAAAGTTCCTCTTGGAAGATTTTTCCCTTGATGTGTATGAAGTGCCCCTCTTTGTCTCTTTTGATAATTTTGGGTTAAAAGTCTATTTTATTCGATATTAGAATGTCTACCCCAGCTTTTTTCTTCGGGCCGTTTGCTTGGAATATTGTTTTCCAGCCTTTCACTCTGAGGTAGTGTCTGTCTTTTTTCCTGAGGTGTGTTTCTTGTAGACAGCAAAATGTCGGGTCGTGTTTGTATAGCCAGTCTGATAGTCTATGTCTTTTTATCAGAGAATTGAGTCCATTGATATTAAGCAATATTAAGGAACAGTAATTGTTGCTTCCTGTCATTTTTGTTTTTAGAACTGGGATTCTGTTCTTGTGACTGTCTTCTTTTAGGTTTGTTGAAGGATTACTGTCTTGCTTTCTCTAGGGCAGAGTTTCCATCCTTGTATTGGTGTTTTTCTGTTATTATCCTTTGAAGGGCTGGGTTTGTGGAAAGATATTGTGTGAATTGGAATTTGTCATGGAATACTTTGGTTTCTCCGTCTATGGTAAATGAGAGTTTTGCTGGGTATAGTAGCCTGGGCTGGCATTTGTGTTCTCTTAGTGTCTGTATAATCTCTGTCCATGATCTTCTGGCTTTCATAGTCTATGGTGAGAAGTCTGGAGTAATTCTGATAGGCCTGCCCTTATATGTTACTTGACCTTTTTCCCTTGCTGCCTTTAATATTCTCTCTTTAT
>LR750968.1:70827-118835 GCA_902729485.2 Mus minutoides
TTCTGGTCCAGCCTATTTGGAGTTCTGTAGGCTTCTTGTATGTTTATGGGCATCTCATTCTTTAGGTATGGAAAGTTTTCTTCTATTATTTTGTTGAAGATATTTGCTGGCCCTTTAGTTTGATAGTCTTCCTTCTCATCTACTCCTATTATCCTTAAGTTTGGTCTTCTCATTGTGTCCTTGATTTCCTGGATATTTTTTGTTAGGAATTATTGCATTTAGCATTTTCTTTGATTGTCTTGTCTATGCTCCCTATAGAATCTTCTGTGCCTGAGATTCTCTCTTCTATCTCTTGTACTCTTTTGCTGATGCTCATATCTATGGTTCCTGATTTTTTTCCCTATGGTTTCTATCTCTAGGATTATCCTCTTTTGGTTTTTCTTAATTGTTTCTAATTCCATTTTTAGTTCCTGGATGGCTTTGTTCAATTCCATCACCTGTTTGGTATTGTTTTTTTGTAACTCTCTAAGATTTTTCTCTTTAAATGCTCTAGTTGTTTATCTGTGTTTTCCTGCATTTCCTTCTTATAGTCCTCCATCATCATCATGATAAGTGACTTTATATCCATGTCCTGTTTTTCTGGTGTGCTGTTGTATCTAGGACTTGAAGTGGTGGGTGAGTTTGGATCTGGTGATGCCAAGTACCCTTTATTCTATTGCTTCTGTTCTTATACTTATCTCCTGCCATCTCTGCCCAAGAAGACCTGGTGTTGGGGCAGACCAGAAGGACTGTCTGTCCTGCCCTGGGCCTTTATCAATCTCCCAGCTTGTGTCTCAGGTTGCTCTCAATTGGGTCAGAACAGCTGCTGAGTTCAGCTGCTCACCTGTGGTCCCAAGCTACCCTGGGGAGTCCCGAAGGGGCCTCGGGGAGAGTGCACAGAGCCTGCGCCTGAGCCCTGAGCTTGTGCGGGGTGCACCGAACCAGACCAGAAGGGAGAGTCTGTCCTGCTCTGGGCCTTTATCACTCTCCTGGCTGGTGTCTCCTGTGCCTGGTGCTGGAGCAGTGTGGGCCAGAAGGGAAGGGGTCCACTCCCCCCTGTCTATCTCCCGGCTGCAGACTCAGGTCCCACGAGATTGGATTGGAACAGATGTGTGTTCCTCTCACCAGTGGTCCTAAGATTGCTAGGAGAGTCCTGCCGGAAACCTGTTCGGGTGCACAGCCCCCGGGCCTTGCACCCTGTGCTGGAGCAGTGTGGACCGGAAGGGAAGGGGTCTGCTGCCCTCCTGTCTATCTCCCGGCTGCAGACTCAGATCCCACAAGATTGAACTGGAACAGATGTGTGTTCCTCTCACCAATGGGCCTGAGATCGCTAGGAGAGTCCCGCCAAAAACCTGGTCAGGTGCACAGCCCCCGGGCCTTTCTCCCTGCGCTGGAGTGCTGTGGACCGGAAGGGCGATAAAATTTTTAAATGTACATGAGGTGATATTTCCCAATGTGACTTCTTTACAGCCTTTGCATAATGCTCTTTTACTCTTTACTGATGGCTCCTCTAAAGAATGAGCCGGATATCTTATAAATGATCAACAGGTAGTCATAGGAAATCCTGGCCTCTCAGCTCAGTTAGCAGAGCTGACAACAGTACTAAATGTTTTTTCGTCTGTAAATGATGCTTTTAATATTTTTACTGATAGTTTATATGTTGCACAATCAATGCCCTTATTGGAGTCTTGTTGTACTTTTAACTTCAATACACCAGCAGGATCACTGTTTACACAATTACAGAACCTCATTCTCACTCGAAAACTTCTGTTCTATATAGGCTATATAAGAACTCATTCCAGTCTTCCTGGACCTTTAGCTGCAGGCAATGATTGCATTGACAGAGCTCTAATAGGAGAGGCTTTAATTTCGGATCCTTTTACATTGGCTAGACGCAATCATGCTAAGTTTCACCTCTCTAACCATACCTTAAGGCTCAGACATAAGATTACTAAAGAAAAGGCAAGAATGATTGTAAAACAATGTCCTGAAAGTATTGCATTAACTCCAGTTCCACATTTAGGAGTCAATCCACGAGGCCTTTTGCCAAATCAGATCTGGCAAATGCATGTAACTCATTATGCAGAATTTGGAAAATTAAAATATATACATGTTTGTATAGACACTTGTTCTGGATTTTTTGCTTCTCTTCATATGTGAGAGGCCTCTAGAATTGTAATTGATCATTGTTTACAAGCTTTTAATGTTATGGGATTGCCTAAATTTATTAAGACAGACAATGGGCCAGTTTATACTGGCAACAACTTTATTTCCTTTTGTAAAGAATTTGGCATCATACGTAAGACTGGAATTCCTTATAACCCCATGGGACAAGGAATCATTGAGCGTGCCCATAGTACTCTAAAAAAAATGGGCACTTAAAGACAAAACAGGGGTGGCTTTACCCCCCAAAGTCACCAAAAGCACATCTTGCTTTTGTTTTATTTGTTTTAAATTTTTTGTAAACTTATGCTAAGGGTCAGTCTGCAGCAGATTGCCATTGGTATCCAGTTACTTTCAGCTCTTATACCATGGTAAAATGGCGGGACCCATTAACTAATAAATGGAATGGTCAGGACACTGTAATAATATGGGGAAGAGGTTCTGTCTGTATATTCTCACAAGAAGACGGAGCATGATGGCTGCCTGAAAGACTGGTTCACCAAGTAGACACAGAACCTGAATCTTCCAGTAAGTATGATTCCTGCCCTGAAGATGACTGAAAATCCTTTTCAGCCATAAGAGCTGAGTTGGAGCCCAACTCCCATTCCTAAGAATCCACAGTCCCACTGTGAATTCTTAGAGGCATCTCCCTCACTCCTAAGCTTGATCATAGCAAATTTCCAACTGAATAAGAGGACCTGGACATTCTCCAAAAAGAAGTTTTTATCCTATTGTGTTTCAACTGTTTTCAACTTTGTTTTCCAAGCAGGTCTGCCTTCCCCTCCAGCAAGGTTCCATCAAGCATGCAGGTCACTCAAAAGAGGCACAGGCAACAGATTTCCAGCGTTATGAAAGAGCCATGGAATATATATTTGTGGCCTTGGTCTGAAATGGGGAACTAGGTGTGCAATGAGGGCCGTCAGCCTATGACAGGCAACCAGATCTCAGAACTATATCAATCTAAAACAGGGGTACATGCCAAGAGGCTGTGGCTTGTTAATAATACATCACAGAGCCATGTTTGTGCAATAATATTCACAAACAAGCTGCATGTATGCCCAAAGATGGAAATGAATAGTTCAGGAGGATCTGAGAATAATCCTAAAACACGGCGCAGCCGCCAGCTAACATAATAGCCAGGTAGGACTATGGAGCATAAATAAATTTTATGCCTCAGTCCTGCTTAATTTTACTATATAAGTAATGAGGAAATGTGGTCCCCTCCCCATGCCAGCTCCAGGCTAGGATCAGGTCAGACCTGCCATCATTGAGGCAGGGGGCCCCCTGGCTCTCCAGCTAAGCCTTGCTTTCTTTCTTATGCTAAATTTCTCTCTGCTCCTCCAGGATCTGCTGCCTGCCTGTCATGCCCACCCATGTCCTACTTCCAGCTGGGACATTCCATAGTGTTGAGACTTAGGGCTACATTCCAGGCACCTGTGCAGAACTGACCTGGGCGGGGTCTTCCCTCTCAAAAACCAAGAAAGAATTCTAAGTAAAATGAGACTCTTTGAATGGAGTGATTCATCTTGGTGTCCATTATTTCTCTCCCACCCTAGTCTCATTACAGCCCAGTCCACCTTCTGGGGAACCCAGTCTGTTCTGTGGTGGGACCATGGGTGGTAGACCCCAACAGTCTTTGGTTTGAGTTTCTGTTTAGTTAATTAAGGTGTCTAACGTCCTTTTCCTTTCCTTTTGTTAGTACAAACAATTGCTTCAGGGAAATTTTCACCCTTTATTATTTTTTTTTTAATGTGGGGATGGTCATGTATCCCCTGCTTGGGTTCTAAACCCAAAGAAGGAATGTTAATTTCATACATGCTATTTATCTTTTTGGCTGGAAATGGTCATCCTACCACAGTGAAAGCTATGCCAGCATCTGCTCCTGTAGTCTCCACAGGCCAGGTCAGTTTGCAAGTATCTGTGACATAGCTCTGGCATGAGTGCACTCAGGTCACCAATGTGCTTCCTATTTTGCATCATTGTTCCTTCTCACAGTGTCAGGCTTCACAGTACACTTCTACCTCAACCTGTCATCATGATTTTTCCCTGCCTGCTATGATCCCAGCTGCTGTCATGCTTCCACAGCCTGCTTCATCTCTCCAGCCTGTGGTTCCTGCAACATTTGTGTTTATAATTATGACTAGGCACTATGACATATATTGGAAAAATTGTAGAAAAGGAAGCATGCACATACCTCATTCTATACATACTTCAAGTAACAACAACTGCAAAAACTCAAAAACACCAAACTAGAACTAAAACAAAAAACCCTACTACATTGGGTGTGGTGACATAAAACTTTAATTTCAACACTTAAAAGGTAGATGGAGGAGAATCAGAAGTTCAAAGCTAGCTTTGGCTTTGAGTTATCCTATGTTAAAGACAAAACAAAGCAAAAACTGAAAAAAACCAAAGGGGGAAAAAAAGAAAGAGAGAAACAAACAAACAAACAAACAAATCTTTTAGTAGACTCGGGGGATGTAGTCCTTAAAAACACATTTTTTCCCTGTCCCTTTACTCTTAAATTTTAAATTTTATATAAGAACTGCTGAAATACTGTCAAGTCATGTAGTTTTTCCATCAGTGTTGGGCTCACTCTCCCTGTGTGATAACATGGCCTTTACTGAATATACAATGTGGACACTCTGGAAAACACTTGGATTCAGCAGCTTTATCACAATTACTACCTTGAAGGAAACTCAAATCTGAGTATTCTGTAAGTTTCTAATTTGAACTATCTTGAGAGTTCAGACATTGGGAGGACCATGCCAACACCTTCAACTTGAAAGCCCAAAGTTATTTACTGGACAACAGCTTGACTGGATACCTACATGATCAGAATCAAGGATTTGCCAAAGTTCTGAAGTCATGACCATTCTAAATGGCCTGTGGCTGTGTGGTTGATTCTCATTTACTTCACTTCCCAATCTTTCCTGTTACTCACTTACCAGGTTGTGGCAGCTTCTGATTGGTGTGCTCTACATATATAGTCCCATGATGTGGAAACCTGGTGTCAACAGTCTTCCTTGTCTCCTAGTATTGGAGTTTGATCTTGTGTGTTTACTGCTTTTCTACTTGTCACCATGAAGTTCCTGGCACTCCTTGTGTTGCTTGGTGTTTCCACTATCCTAGTCTCTTGTCGTAAGTAGAGTTTTCTATTTTAACTTAAAATAGGGACCATAATACATGAAGATACTTACTCGGTGAAACATGAATTTATGGATACCTACATGCTGCTATTTCCTGTCCTCTTATCTAGTACCTGGTTCTTGTAGCCTCCTTCCCCAGCCTGCTCCAGGCTGAGAACAGACCTGCCACTGAGGCAGGCCACATGCAGCATGACTCTCCAGCTAAGGCTGGCTTCTTTTGTCCTGCAAAATGCCTCTGAGCTTCCCCTCATGCCCCACCCACGTCCTTCCTCCAGCTGGAACATTCCACAGTGCCCGAGAGACTTCGGAATGAACCTGGGCGCCTGCACAAAACTGACTGTGAGCAGGGTCTTCCCTCTCAAAACCAAGAAAGATTTTTCAGTAAAAGACAGACATGCTTTGATTGGCGATTCGTCTCAATGTTTTCATTTCTCTCCCATCTAGTCTCCCTTAGCCCCAGTTTGCTCCCCAGGGGACCCGGTCTTTGGTTACACCAGAATGTTGGACCCCAACAGGTTCTATCTCAATTTTTAACTTAAACAGTTTTTTCTTTTTTTATTAATTTATTTATTCACTTTACATCCTAATCACATTTATCTCTCTCTCTCTCTCTGTGTGTGTGTGTGTGTGTGTGTGTGTGTGTGTGTGTGTGTGTGTGTGCCATATGGTGTAAGGGTTTCAAACATATTGTCGTGAATGTGAGGTTAGAGAAAGGAGTCAGTTCTCTCCTTCAGCTATGGAATCAGCTAATATTGCCCAGCTTGTAAGAGAAGAGATTTTACCTACTGAGCCATCTTGCTGGTATACACCTATATTTTGTCACATCATTGTAGGTAGGTAGGTTGACTCCACTGGGGTTCTTAATTCAGTCTAGTTTTTTTATATATTCTAAACATGGCACTGAAATGTTTTGTTGCTACATCCATTTCTGCAGTGACTCACTTGGCAGGCCTGAAAACCTGGAAGCAGTCCTGAGGCAAAGAGTTTCAAAGGAAACCCATCCTCCTGGAACCTTGGCATTCCCATAGCTAGAAAGCCCCAGATTTGTGCCTGAAATATCATGGAGGATCTTACATGCTTTCTTACAGCATTTTACTACATAAGACTTAGAAATCTCAGGGCAAGCTTAGCAAAGTATAGCTAAGACACTGCCCTACACAGGAAGAAATTCACCATTATCTAGGAAGAAGGAAGTTTGTGACCTGAGAAGGAACTAGAGTAGATATTTAGAACTATAGCTAGTTGAGTTACACCCATATACAAGTATTTACAATGGCCTAGGGGGGAGGTGGACTATGACAAGGGCACTAAGCCCTTTGCCCTGGCTTCTAAGTTTATGTTGACTTTAGGTAGAGTTGTTTTTGATCCCAGTTGGTTTCTGCCAGTCCTTTCCTGTTTGCATTACTCTGTTTTGTGTTAGAATCCAGTAACCTCTAGAACCTCTTTGTATCTTGCTAGTGTGTCACCTAACTTCCCTATTTTCTTCTGTATAAAAAGTCTGATGCTCAATTTGACAAATTGCATTCAAATGCACACTCCCTTGTGTCATATCTGTTTGTCACCCCACTTCTGCCTACTCCATGACCATCTGTCCGAACCCCTGATTCCCACAGATTGAGGGGGGCCGACTAGGCCCGGTCCATGGCACTTTGTTAATAAGTTACATTTGAGAAGGTGATCAAAGACTTATTTCAGGGAAGCAAAGCTGACCACATGTTAGATTTCAAAGGTTTTCTTTTATCTGTGAGTATGCTTCCCACAAATGGTATACTTGATTGTACATGTCTGTAGTAGTGTTCACATTCTCTATCTCATCAAAACATTACTTAAGTTCTTCTGTCTTCTTTTGCTTATTTTTCTTCAGAGGAAATAGTGACAGACACTTCTGAAACTGGTGAGCCTGAGTCTGAGTACCTTTCATTACTTTCCTACCATAATCATTTTATCTTCACAGCCTCTTGGTAACCAATGTCATTTGAATATTATGAGATGTAAGGACATTTTAATAAAATCCATGGAAAGCTCCACTCCTGATTATAAAATTATTTTTAATATAATGACATCATTTTATTCCTCATAAAGATAATTAACCCTCTGACATGGACTAAGAGGAACTCTAGGCAGTTATTGTTCTTACATACTAGTAAAAAGGTAATGAAGTCTTATACTATAGCTTAACTTTTATATGTGAGTGCACAGAAGGTCTCCCACAAATTAAAGGAAGGACTGATTATATAACTCATGTGTATAAAAGAGAGCAATTATCACTGGAACAGACAGCAAATTCTTGAAAGTGCTATGGACTGGGGGCCTGGGAACATATGCCAGGGTGGGTTGAGGCAGAAGCAGAGGTCTAACACACATTGGTGTGTTAGTCTCAGGATGATATTTGTTTTCCTTCTTGGAACTGGCACTGGAGGCTGTTGCCTAGGAAGTTTCTTTGTGAATTTTGGGAAATAGTGCCTGTAACTAGCTTGAGTTTTATTTTTGTGTTCATGTCTGTCACAAAGTACTTGCCTGTCATTGTCATTGCCCAAGGAAATCATAAGGTCGTGAAAGATAAAGCAATAACATATGTGGAAGATTAAATATTTGATAGAATTAGTGAATTCAAATAAAGAACGAATGTATAATTCTGGGTGGGACCAATAACATTCCAAAGAAGAGTCAGTATCTCACTTGGAGTGTTTCCTTCTACTTTTAGCTGATTCTACTGATAGAAAAACTGACTCTACAACTCAGTCAGATACTACTGGTGAAAAGCAAAATGTTGAGTCTTCTGATACAGCCAACAAACAAAGTGAGAGCACTGATAATACCAACAATGATAATCAGGCCTCTGAGGAAGACAACAAGGAAGAAACAGATGATAACACTACAGAGGATAAGACCTCCAATCAGAAAGAAGGGGATGACACCTCGGATCAGAAAAAAAAAGTTGACAATGCAAAGGCTGAAGATGATAAAAAGCCTTTATCCAGTAAAAACATTTCATCTAATTTTGTTCTTTATGAGATTCTTAGATTCCTTAGGTTCCCCATGGCCACAGTTATCTGTACATCCCGGGGAAGTAGGGGAGGGTAAGGAGAGGGAGTAGAATAGATAGTTCTTTTATTCCTCTTTTCTAACTTCCTCGTATTATTTATATATAAGGACCTGAAGGATCAGAAGTTGACAACAGTATGTTATCAATTTTAACTGCATCACTCTTGCAGTATTAGATCATTTAGAGACAATGTACATTCAGCAGAAATCATTGAAAGTGTAAAGTGTCTCCATGTAGCATGGCAACTACATGGCTTTTTTTTCTTAAATAAAAGTCATGTTTTGTTTGGAGACTATTCTAAAAATTGAAAAGGAAAATGGCTAAGTGAAAGGGTCTTCCATGGATGACTGTTACAGCATAAATCAGGAGATTTCTAAAAGTTTAAAAATTTATTCAGGATAAGAATAGTTTTTTCCTAGCCCTTCAACTTTAAAGTAATACAATTACATTATATTTTATGCTTATATCAGGCATTATGTTATAAAATTCATATTTCTGATGTGATTCAAATCTCTAGAAAATTAGCCCAGGTAGTATATACTGTGAAAATGAAAGAATGGGAGGCTTCAAATGGGCAGCTTTTCTCTGAGACAAAGGGCAGTGATGGAGGATGGTGTTTGCTTCAGAGGACAAGGTGCTGAGGAATCTTTTCCAGGTATAGCTTCTCTTTCATATCTAGACTGTTGTTTATCATCATGCTTGGTGGTCTGTGCTGGGCAGATGCTGAGAGAGTATATGGCCATAGTATCTTTACCAGGGAAGCTGGATTCCTTGTGCACTAACAGAAGAAAAATTAATGCTAATCACCCTCTTTTTAAACTTTGTAAAATGTCTGGCTTAATGGCTCCATTGTAGAATACATATCCAAATATTGTAGATTGGAAATGAAAGTTGGTTGGTTTAATTATTTTTGAGACAGTGCTTCACTATGTAACACAGATCAGCCATGAATTCTTGGCAATTCTGCCAGTAATTCCTGAAGGTTAGGAATCTGGGCCTCACCACCACATATGTGACTTTTACCTTTGAGTGATGAAAATTTCATGTTGTTGTTGTTGTTTTTGCTTCTACCGAAAATATTACTATTGTTAGTCATCCTTTCGGTTAAATTAAAAAAATGAAATCTCAAAAAACTTTATTTTTTCTCTCTCTTACAGATATTGCTAAATTTTTTCAAAAACTGGAAAAACTACTTTATCTGTGATGAGTTTGCATCTTCTACTACTGATCTTTCTGAAACAAACTACAACATCCTCAATTTGATTTCCTCCTGTTATTTACCTGGACTATTTTCTCTCTCTCTCATAGCTAACTTTTATCTTTTACCAAATAAATGGTAATCATGAGCAGCATCAAAATGCTTTTGGTCTTTTTGTATGGACTTATGATGAATATGTAGGCAAATCCATGGAGATGCAAAATATTCTCAGGTACTTCCTTTAACTCTTGTTAATAATTGGACTGTAGTTTTATCTGAAAGATTACTGAGTTCATTCCATGATATAAATACAGAATTGAAAGTCTGAGAAAGTCTTTAAATAATATCTATATCATTAAATAAGACATAAATATTAGGCATATGACTAGAGGCCTGAGCTTTTAATATTAATATACTATATTTTTAACATTAATATACTAACCAAGTGGCTTAAGTGTTCAGTTTCATTCCTATAAATTCTTTTGAATTATCTGTAGTGATTTAGAGGTGACAGAGATGAAATAAGCTCCTGAATCTGCTACTGGCCTGACACAGGCAACCAGACTTTGACTTGTTGTTAGGACTTAACTTGTTGTTAATGTGGCAAATGAATTTGGGTGTTTGACCAAACTATAAAATGCTAGCATCAGATGGGATTCCTCAGTGACAGTGATTAAATGAGACAAAAAATTATGAGTCCCTCACAGTCTTGTTTTGTGCACCAACCAAGTGTAACATATGACATCAAGCATCCCCCTCTCTCAGCTAAAGAGTAAGCTCTGCTTTATCACCAATTACAAATTTTATTTCTTAAGCTTCTGTCTTTTTAGATAAGCTTCATTAAAATTCCAGATATTAGCATTTTATTCTCCCCCAAATCATCAAATCCAAAGAACTGTCTTGTTTCTCTGATAACTTTCCCTGTTTCCTGACTCAAGAACGAATGCTAAGTTAACATTTTCACAAAGACAGCTCCACTCCCTGAAATTTCTACTACTGTGATACTTCCTTGATTGACTAATGTGATAAACTTTCCTAGATTTTTCAGTTATAACTGAACTCCTGGTAGTCACCATGGCAAGTTTTGAAACAAACTGCAAAATTAGAATGGCTGTTTATGTGACTATAACTTGGTCCCTTATTTGTTTCACTGACTTGACTAGAAACATATTCATCATTTGTCATAGGCATGTAGGTAGTAGGCTAGGGGATTACTGAGCTCATTCCATAATATGAAAATAGAATTGAAAGTCTGGGAAAGACAGAAGGCACAAAAAAGAAAAGGTAATAGACTTATTGTCAACATCTCCCATCTGTATGGATGGGGCTATAAAGCAGACTTCTGGTAAACAGACTCTGGATTGGGTGTTTTATTGGGTCTCTTTGTTCTTCCCTATTTCCTATTGGGTCTGTTTTAATACCTGTACTCATTACTTCTCACTGTTCTCTTCACAGTGTATTCTGGGAATAAGAAGCTAAGATCTTAGAAAGCCTGCCTTCACTTTTCCTTGTTTACCAATGTCCCTCTAACTTTCTATCAATTTTGTCTCTGGATCATTTTCCAGGAACCCTGTGTCTTTAGCTTTGAAGGCTTTGTCTTTACTTTTGACTTTCTGATCAGAATTCATCAATTAGTCAGATTTCTTAGCCACTATAGTGCACTCAGTTGGTTGATACTCCTTAAGGAGACATTCGATTATGAAGACTATGAGTGTGGGTGCTTGAGAGATGGTACTTGCTGCTCTTGCAGACAATCTGGGTTTGGTTTCAATGATCTATTCAATGGTCTGCAAACATCTGTAACTCCAGTTCCAAAATGCTTTTCTGGACTCTGCAGACACTACTTGTACATATAGAACATGTATACATTTGCAGATAAACACTCATATATATAAAATAAAATTAATCCTTTAAAAAGATTGTGTTGGTTACTTTAGAGCCTGGATTGCAGTTTTAGTGAATTTGAAGCTGTGTGGATTTTCTCATGAGTAGGAAAATAGCAAGAGTTCACAAGTCTACCATCAAAAATAAGGCCAGGACCAGATGAACTTAGTGCTGGATTTTACCAAACCTTTAGAAAACTGGTGGTAGTGCTACTTAATTATTCAAAGTTTAAGAGAGATGATCTCTCAAAACTCATTCTAGAAAGCCAAGGTTACCCTTTTTACCCAAACTAGATGAGGACATGACAGTAAAAATGGAAAAGGAAAGAGTAGTTGCTAATGAACATAAATACAAAAGTACAAAGCAAATAAAGTCCCATCAAACAGATCATTCATGATGAGATATTCAATTATATTTAATTCTTTTGTATTATATATTGAAATGACCAGAATGCTTTTATTTTTATTCTGTACATAGTATCATTATATCTATTTCTATCTCTATCTCTATCTCTATCTCTATCTCTATACCAGTTATACCTAGGGGGGGATAGAGATAGAGATAGATAGAGATAATGATACTATGTACAGAATAAAAATAAAAGCATTCTGGTCATTTCAATATATAATATAAAAGAATTAAATATAATTGAATATCCATATCCCTTCATTATATAGCCATAAACAAATTATATCTAGAAGGCAGTTATTGCAACTCAAATCCCATTACACTTATTCAATATATTACCAAAACCCTTATCTAGAAGACTTAGATAAGATAAAGAAATGATAGGGAAATAAAGTAAGGAAGTGTGATAAACTTTCCCAATCCTGATGTTTTCAGTATTGTTCAATTGAAGCTAAATTGTAGAAGGATTAAAATATTCTTTATTTTTATTCTTTATAGTACTGGGATTGGGAGTAGAGGAGATGAGGGAGTGGGGAAGTGGGGCATGGGGTTATGGGGTGAGGGTGGAGGGATCAGACATCCTCTTGGAGACTGGGGGAGGAGGAATGGGATGAAGAACTGTCAGAAGGCAGACTAGGCAGGGGATAATGAGTGGAGTGTAAAAAAGAAAGATTAAAGTTTTAAAAACAGTATGAATATCAGCAGAGAAAGGATAAGGTATAGTATTAATTCAACATAAAAAAAACTAAGGAGAAAAGTACATGGAAGTTAAAACTGCAATTATTCTAATATCCACAGAATTTAAATATTATTTCTCTTGTGGAAATATTTAGTTAAGGCATAAACATAAGAGGAGGTAGGGGTTGAGAAAAGGAGGTAGGAATGAGAAGGAAGTGCATATATATATAATCTTAAGTGCAATATGTTTATTGTGCACACCTTTAATCCCAGCACTCGGGAGGCAGAGGCAGGTGGATTTCTGACTTCGAGGCCAGCCTGGTCTACAAAGTGAGTTCCAGGACAGCCAGGGCTACACAGAGAAATCCTGTCTTGAAAAACCAAACAAAAAAAATATTCTATTTAAACCTATAATCTGTGGAGTACATATTAACAATACAGTTTTTAAAAGAGTAATAATTTCAGTGCTGGAAAGATGATTCATTGGATGGTATTCACTCGATAGATAGTATTTCTCATCCAGAAAACAGGAGTTCAGATCCAGTACCCAAGTTAGAGTCTCACAGTCACACGTAACTCCAGCTCCAGAATCTGACATGTGCTTTTGTCCTATGCAGGCACATAAACAAGCACATAATAAAAAAATTTAAATGGAGATAGAGTTTTTTCAAGAATAGCAGTGCCAAGTGTGATGTATTTGTTACTTTGTAATAAATATTAATGTAACTGTTATCATCTGGTAAGCAGCTTCAAAGGTGAGTTATAAAAATAATGACAATAATTTATATACAAATTCAGATTTCACATGTTATAAATTATTAACTATGGTCATCTGAGATCAGAAAATGTTTTCTACAAAAGCCTAACAACTAGAGTTTGATCCCCAGGATCCACATGGTAGAGTCACAGCACAGAATCTTAACTCCCTCAGAATATCTTCTGGTACACATAAACACACACACACACACACACACACACACACACACACACCAATAAGTAAAATCAAATAAATTCTAAAACAATAAAGAGTAACTTGTCCTTGTCACATATGCACATTCCCAATTTTTAATATTGCAAAGCCAAACAAATTCTTTGATATTTATGAAGAAAACAAATCAAAACCTGTCACTGGCTTTTGGGCAAGAGCATGGGATCCCCCCTGCCCCACCCTACCAAAACAGAAAAAGAAAAAAGAAAAAAATAGAAACAATTCAAACATGAAGCTCTTGAAGAGAATCCTAAAGTAGTGATAAAGATGCTGAAGTATATAGCCATTCACAGTTGACTGATAGCTTATGGTAAGGGTGAGGTTACCTGTATGCTTAGGATGGGGAGGTGAGGAATGCATTGGGGACTGAGGGGTTGGGAGAGAGGAGGTAGTGGGGGGAGTGGGGGAGTGGTGGGTGGCACTAAGTTCTCTTTAAGGAGATGACCACTGGTAGTTTGATCAATGAGTATATGAGTAACACAAATTGAACTTAGTGAGGTTTATTTGGGGATGGCGGTACAAGATAGGGAGAGTGGACCTGGGAGGAATGAGAGACAAGTGTGATCAGGGTGTATTGTATGTAATCAGAGTGTATTGTATGAAATTCCCAAAGAATTAATAAACACATTGTGTTCCTGGGGACAAAAAGAGAAAGAAGCAAAGCACATAAAAATAAATACTCTATAATCTATATGTGAAATCTTAAAAACATTAGTCTCATGAAAATGGAGACTACAGTGTGGTCACTAAATGCCAGGGACTGTAGGAAAAGGGGGAAAGAGTGAGTAGTTGTTTACCAAGTAGCAAAACATATTTGGAGAGGGGGAATATGTTGCATTATTCTATATTCCCAAATCAGCAAATCAAAAGAGGAGGGAAAACTCACACCACCATGACAAAATAACAGGAAACAAGAAACATTGCTCATTGATAATTTTCAACATCATTAGTCTCAATTCCCCAATAAAAAATACAGATGAATATGTTTGATTAGGAAACAGGATCTATTTTGCTGCTGCCTCCAAGATATACAACTTATTGTCAAAGATAAATATTACCTAAGAGCAAAAGGACGGCAAAAGATATCCAAGTAAAAAATGCAAGATATTAAAATGCTGTAGCCATTTTAATATCTGACAAGATAAACTTCAACCCAAACTAATCAGAAGAGATAGGGAAAGACACTACATATTCATCAAAGGAAGCATGCAGCAAGAATCTATTGTAATTCAAAATGTTTACACATCAAACAAGTTTATAAAAGAAACACTAATACAGTTAAATCATATATTGACTCTCATAAGTTACTAGTAGAAGACTTCAATATCCCACTCTCATCAACAGACAGATCATCCAGACAGAAACTAAACAGAAAAAAAATAATAAATCTAGAGCTAGATCAAATTATAAACCGAATAAGCCTAGGGTATATCTACAGAACATTATTATCCAAAGACAAAAGAATATACCTTCTCAGCACTTCATGGAACCATCTCCACAATGTGTTGGACCATATATTCAGACACAAAGTCAGCCTCAATGGATACAAGAAAAATAAAATAACACCCTGCATCTTATCTGAAAGCACAGATTAATGCTGTATATCAACAACCACAGATAAAACTAAAAGCTTACAAACTTATGGAAACTGAAAACTCCCTACTAAATGAAAATTGGTCAAGATGGAAATTTAAAACTTTATAGAATTGAATGGAAATGCATATACAACATCTCAAACTGGACACAATGAAGTCAGTTCTAAGAGATAAGTTCATATTACTAAGCACCTGCATTCAAAAAAAAATCAGAGAAATCTTAGAATAAAAACCTAATGGCACACCTGAAAGCTCTAGAACAAAAAGAAGAAATAATACTCAAAAGCATTAGATAGCAAGAAATTGTTGGGGTTCAAACCCAAGACAAATGGCTGAGGTACCTGTTTAACATATCATACCAACTGTTGGGCTGAGCATGGGGTCCCAGTAGATGATTTAGAGAAAGAACTGAAGGAACTGAAGGGGTTTGTAGCCCCATAGGAAGAACAACAATATCAACCAAGTAGACCCCCCAGAGTTCTCAGGGATTAAACTATCAACCAAAGAGTATACATGGAGGGACCCATGGCTCCAGCTGCAAATGTAGCAGAGGAGAGACACTTGGCCCTGTGAATACCCCAGTTGTAGGGTAATTTCAGGGAGGGGAGGTAGCAGTAGGTGGGTCAGTAGGGGAACACTTCATAGAAGCAGGGAGAAGGGGGACAGGGTAGGGTGTTTCCAGCGGAAAAGAGGGAAAGGAGATAACATTTGAAATGTAAATAAAGACTTTAGTTTTGATGTCATTATGCAACTACTGAGTGTGTGAATAAATGGGTGTCTGATTCTTGTGCCTTTCTTGGGTTCTTTTTCTTCTGTTGGCTTTTCTTACCCAACTTCAATAGTTGAAATTTTTATCTCATACTGATAGATTTTATTTTATCTTATTTCATTTTGTTTTATTTTAATATTATCTCTTAGAAGCCTTTTCTTTTCTAAGAGAGACAGAAAGGGAAATTAACTAGATGGAAGCAGAACTGGAGGGACCTGGGAGGAGTAGAAGGAGGGGAACTGTAATCATAATATATTGCAAGAAAAGAATTTATTTTTCAATAAATGAGAAAAAAATCTCTGTGATTTCACCTTAATGAATAAGAATGACCAAGATTAATTAAACAAGACAGCTCATGATGGTGAGGATTTAGGATAAGAGGAGCACTCATCCATTCTGAGGAGTAAAAACTCATCCAGTGACTTTGGAAATCAGTATGTGATTCCTCAGGAAGCACATATGTTTCTTCTTCTTCTTCTTCTTCTTCTTCTTCTTCTTCTTCTTCTTCTTCTTCTTCTTCTTCTTCTTCTTCTTCTTCTTCTTCTTCTCCTTCTTATTGGTTTTCCTCTGTTTACTTTGTGTTATACTGGCTCTTTTGTTTGTTTATTGGCCTGTTTGTTTTCTAAAGACAGAGAGAAAGAAGGTAAGAAGTTGGATATATGGGGAGGTGGAGAAGATCTAGGAGGAATCACATACTGATTTCCAAAGTCACTGGATGAGTATTTACTCCTCACAGTGGATTAGTGCTCCTCTTATCCTACATCCCCACCATCATGTCTGTCTAGGAAGTTGTCCATTTCATCCAGGTTTTCCAGTTTTGTTGAGTATAGCCTTTTGTAGTAGGATCTGATGATGTTTTGGATTTCCTCGGGTTCTGTTGTTATGTCTTCTTTTTCATTTCTGATTTTGTTAATTAGAAAATTGTTCTGTGCCCTCTAGTTAGTCTGGCTAAGGGTTTACCTATCTTGTTGATTTCCTCAAAGAACCAGCTCCTGGTTTGGTTGATTCTTTGAATAGTTCTTTTTGTTTCCACTTGGTTGATTTCAGCCCTGAGTCTGATTATTTCCTGCCATCTATTCCTTTTGGGTGAACCTGCTTCCTTTAGTTCTAGAGCTTCTAGGTGTACTGTCAGGTTGCTAGTGTAAGCTCTTTCTAGATTCTTTTTGGAAGCACTCAGGGCTATAAGTTTTCCTCTTAGGAATGCCTTCATTGTGTCCCATAAGTTTGGGTATGTTGTGGCTTCATTTTCATTAAACTCTAAAAAGTCTTTAATTTCTTACTTTATTTCTTCCTTGATGAAGGTATCATTGAGTAGAGTGTTGTTCAGTTTGCACGTGAATGCAGGCTTTCTATTATTTATGCTTTTATTGAAGATCGGCCTTAGTCTGTGGTAATCTGATAGGATGCATGGGATAATTTCAATATTTTTGTATCTGTTGAGGCCTATTTTGTGACCAATTATATGGTCAATTTTGGAGGAGGTACCATAAATTTAAATTTTTAAAAGAATAAAATAACTTTAAACACTTAGTTTCCAAATTTAAATACATTTAAGAGTAAGATCACACTGAAACAAGAAAAGAATTCTTGTTTCCATATATATTTGAAATATTTTGTGGCATTTAAATGTTTCAAATATTATTTATTTTAGATTTAGCTTTTTCAGTGTATTATGATTCCAAAAGCAGGAGTTCAGACTATAAAAAGCTTTCATAGTTCATTCCACAGTCAACCTTCACCTATGTCTAAAGAACACTGGGAAGCCAACTGTGGGACCATAATCTAAGTGGCATTGCCTCTGGAATTGCTGCTCACTCTCAGGAGGGATGAGGAGCCTCAGGCATCACTGGAAGCTGATGACAGTGACAGAATATACACATGGACTTTCAAAGACATGCAACAAACAAACGTTACCAAACATTTTGGAGAAAATAGTGTAACAAGACACACTGAAATTACAAAAAGAAAACAAGCAGCTGACAATTGGAATACATGGAACAACTCCACTGTGAGTAATTCAGCAATATATTGTGTTCATAAAAAGATGGTCTGGATGTAACATGAATAAAATTAAAGAACAAAATAGTGAGCTGAAGCAGAAAACTGAGAGATATTCCTCATCTTCAGCATAAAAGAGAAGAAGCACTCAGAGAAGGACATGAAGGGATACCTTTATCAGTCTTTCCCTTTGGAAGAACACGGGTGATCTGGAGATCTGTTGTCTAGAGATCTGTTGCCATCAACACAAAGACAAACAAAGATATGGAACCACATATACAAAATTTTAAGTTTACAAAGCAATACTTTAAAATGCAAATAGGTATATATTTATGATAGTTAAAATCAAGGTGCATGAGAGGTTTAAATAAATGCTAAATTAATTATGGTTGCTAATTGTGGGTAGAAAAAAAGACTCAAGGTTAAATTGACAACATCAATGTTTCTCTTTTTTTAGAGAACACACACCCTGTTAGAATCTAGAGTTAGTGGACATATGATAAAGGTGTTTAACATATTATTCTAGCCTTATATATATATATTGAAATTATTTCAAAAACTAAATTAGCTGTAATCAGTTTTAAATATTTACCACAAAATTACAAGAGACAAAAATCACACAGCCATTTGCTGGAAAAATGAAGTTAGCTGTCTAATTGCACCCTCTGCTGTTATATGTAGGACATAAGTAAAAATTTACAACAAAATTCAACAACGAAGACTCAAAGAAGCAGGCTACACACTCCCTTTCCTCCACTTCAGTTGAAAGCAGCCTTTGCATCAGAAGGAATATGAAAAATATGATACACACCCTTTTCTGACAATTTTTCTGTGTGAAGTGTTCCTTCCAGACAAATTAGGTAAAAGTTTAAGGATTGCTGACCATGATGGCATAGAGATCTCAATGCAGATTCTGGCCATTCTCTGTGTCTCTATATGTTTGCAAGGGCAAGAGAAGGCTGTGGGAGCTAAGACCGAGAAGACTGAAAGAACTGATATTTAGCTTTATTATTTACAGATTAAGAATTTGAAGTCCAAAGGGTCACCTAGAAGCTACAGACCACCCAAAAAAATCTTTCAAAGAGAGCATATTGTGAACATGGTCGTGATATCTTCCTGGGTTTGAGTCCTGAAGTCATGCTACACTCCATTCCTGGTATCATCTTTTCCCTCTCTCATCATCCATGTAAAAGTGAAAAGCTGCTAGAGATCTGTCCTCCTACACCAGCTTAAGATTCAAGACTACTTAGGGTTTACCCTAAATGGAGATTGCCCCTCCTGGGGAGGCAACCAGACAAAGCAGCCTGCCAAGAAGTCTTTGTATTTACTATGTCTGCTGTGACAAATTACTTCAAAGTTCCTGGTGTATTCCAAACACCATTCATCCTTCAATTCTGGAAATCATGCTTCTGAGAAAATTGCTGATTCACAGGACTAAAATAAAGGTAGGAAAAAAAGATGCCTAGAGGAAAAGTCATTTCCATGACTTTCCCCCTAGAGGTTGCCTGCATCCCTTAGCTTGAGGCTTCTTAAGCTTCAGGTGATGACCCCATGTGGGTTAGCAAAACTGATTTTGAGGAACATGAAAATTTTGACAATAATAAAAAGTTTCTGAATACACAGTAACTAAAAGTTAATTCAAAACTAAATGCATGGGTGTTTCTGGCAGCAGTCAAAGGTGTTAAATCAAGAAAACTTCCTGTGGCCTTGACTCTAAATATACTTAGTACTGAGCACACCAACCTGTCACTCAACACCTGCAAATGCTGTCTGAATACCCTGGCTCAGTTGGAGACTGCCAAACTGAAGTGTTTTTGCTGTGTGTACAAATGTTCCTGTTCTTATGAAAACATAATGACTTAATTTCATTAAACTATTTTCCCATTATCATTCATTGGCATGTAAATATCAAATATGTGTATGTGTAGATGGAACTGTGTAACAATATCCAAATTTAGATATTTCTGTTCTCTTCTTTTTCTACAGAAATATGTGTTCAATCACAGCAAATAAAAATTAAGATTAAAACTCTATAACAATATTTCTCAATCATCTGTACACATAATGTGGAGTCAACTTTAAAATTAAGCACAAATGTAATTTTGTAATTTCCAGACAGTGTTTTCTTGAGAATTTATTTATATTTTATGACAAGATATTTTTGGTTCTGGCCAAGTGATAGAATTTAAACAGAAGAGCACCACTGACAATGAAAGTCTGTACCACAGGCTGCAGCACTCCCAGACTGACAGGAAAAGAGATAGGTTTGATTGTTTCAGCAGAAGGTATTTACTACTAACAATCATGACTATAAATAAAACTTCCTTGTTTAGTTTGTATTGAAGTGTTAGTTGTATCAATCATAAAACCAGCCACACAAAAACATCATCATAAGGAGAATGCTGTGTGCCACAGTAAACCAGAGGATATTGTGAGGAACTTATAAATTTCTCATATAAAAATGTTTTAGAGAGATTTGTCACCATCAACAAAAATCATTACTTGAATACTACAAAATTATTTACTTAACTGCAAAAATTAAAATGTCCTATATGACAGGTTCCCTTTTCTTCACTGCTGACCCACCCACAGGCACTTACAGCTGAAACCATCACATGTGCTTTCCAGGAATACTGTGCCCCTCACAACCATTTGCCTTCAAGCATTTGAAGAGATCCAGACCTCAGTTATAAGAGATTACCACAGAGACCAAGTGCCTATTGAGAGCACAAAATGTAAACTGTACTGAACAAGGAAGTTATATTTATCCAAACAGAATCTCATTTGATTTTTTTTCATAATAACATCAAAAAGTGTCTTGCCAGATTATTTAAAATTTGATGATTTGGGGCTGGAGAGATGGTTCAGTGGTTAAGAGCACTAATTACTCTTCTGAAGGTCCTGAGTTCAAATCCCAGCAACCACATGTTGGCTCAGAACCATCTGTAAGGTGATCTCACATCCTCTTCTAGCACGTCTGAAGACAGCTACAGTGTACTTAGCTATTCTAATAAATATATCTTTAAAAAAAACTTGATAATTTAACCTTGTCATTTCAAGGAAGAAGTTGTAGCATATTAATTATCAATAAAATTCAAAATTACACAAAAAAGAAGTTAACATGTGGAAGAAGGTAGAAAGCAACTCTTTGTAAATGTTTATATCTGCTCATGAGTTCATAACTAAAAAGAACTTTTCTAAAGATAAATTCTAACAGTTATAACAGGGCACCTGATGTGCCAGGAGAAAACTTAAGAACATTGAGTCTTGATTCTAAATCACATTGCTGGACTAGGTAATCATTCTCAACCAAAGTACAAAATATTAAAAATTTGCCTAATTCTTCATCAACAGAAGTTTAGCACCTCAGTTTCACTTTTAAAACACCATCAAATGAGTTTTAGGTTGGGATAAAGACAGAATATTCAACAAGTTCAGAAATGGTGCAAAATATCCCTACCATATATTTCCATACTATATGTTTATGTAAAACAGCATTCTCTTTTTTCTATTTTATTAGATATTTTCTTTATTTACATTTCAAATGTTGTCCCCTTTCCTGATTTCCTCTTTGCAAACCACTTATCCCCTTCCTCCTGAGATTCCTTTCATATCCTCTCTGTTTCTAAAACCTTCTGGACATAAATTATCAATGGCTTTCATTTTAAGAGTTGTAGGGCACCTCCTATATACATTGTGTCCAAAATCTTTTGCCCTCTGGGAAAATGAAGGTCAACACACACACACACACACCACTCACTAGCAATTGTACACATATGTACACACATACAAGTGTACATAAACATACATGAATGCATACTCATAAGATTATGCACACATCCACATATTAATCCACATACATATTCATATATGCATGCACATACCCACAGCTGCTACAGACCCTCTGGATCCCTTATCTGTGCAGGTCGAGTTCTCTGGAGCGAAGTGGGCAAAGATTAGGCAAATGGGGGTGACAGACAGAGACCACACAAGAGGTTATGTAGAATCTGAATGTAATTTGTCAAATTGAGCATCAGACTTTATACAGAAGAAAATGGGGAAGTTAGGTGACACACCAGCAAGATAATAAAACAGTAATGCAAGTGGGGAAGGACTGGCAAGAACCAACTGGGATAAGACTCAAGGTTAACAACTGGGATCAAAAACAATTCCACCTGAGGTCAGCTTAAACTTAGGAGCCAGGGGCAAGGGCTTCATGCCCTTGTCATAGTCCACCTTCCCCCTAGGCCATTGTAAATTCTTGTATCTGGGTGTAACTCAGCTACCTATAGTTCTAAGTATCTAGTCTGGTTCCTTCTCAGGTCACAAACTTCCTTATTCCTAGGTAGTGGTAAATTCCTGTGTAGGGCAGTGACTTAGCTATACACGCTCAAGGTTGGATCAAGGGCTGCCTAGAATCTAAATTAGCTATATGTTAAAATATGAATCCTTAGAAGCACTTATAATGAAGCAATATTAGGGGAAAGCACACAGATCTGTTTACCAACTAAAGCAAGGATGTTGGAGGATTCTTTATACAGGATGCCACAATTCCAGGAGACTAAGTTTCCATGAGCTCTTTGCCCTGGGACCCCGTCTAGACTTTTCAGCCTGTCACGCGGGTTGCTACTGGAGTGGATGTAGCACACAGCAACTAATTATATAGTTCAGTGCTGCACCAGACAGATGCATGAGTTCTACAAAGGAATAACTGAAGCTGAGCCTGTACACCTTAGAGATTGTCTTTATTGGGGACCTTGAGAGTGGGTTACATTTGGACTCAAAGAAGAAAGAACATTCAAAGCAGCTGGATAGAACTGGCAAATGCCTATAGATGAGACACCTTGGAATGTTCAGCAACAATGACTAGTTTTCAATGAATAGTGAACAGAAAGCAAAAGGATGAGGATGAGACTGAAAAATAGTTTGTGACTTCAGCTAATGAGATGGTTCCATGGTTAAGAGTACTTCTTGCACTAACTGAGGATCTGTGTTTGATGCCCAGTATCTACAAGGCAGCTCACAACCATCTGTGACTCCAGCGCCAGGGGATGTGGAGCCTTCTTCTGCCCTCCAGAGCTACCAGGCCCACACATAAAGCTCATATATACATGCAGGCAAAACACATTCAGAGAGAGGGGAAGGGGAAGAGAGGAAGAAAAGCTGTACTACAGAGCAATCGTTATAAAAACTGCATGGCACTGGTACAGCAACAGACAGGTAGATCAATGGAATAGGATCGAAGACCCAGAAATGATTCCACACACCTATGGTCACCTGATCTTTGACAAGGGAGCTAAAACTATCCAGTGGAGAAAGAACAGCATTTTCAACAAATGGTGCTGGCAGAACTGGCGGTTATCATGTAGAAGAATGGGAATTGGCCCATTCTTATCTCCTTGTACGAAGGTCAACTCTAAGTGGTTGAAGGATCTCCACATAAAACCAGAGACACTGAAACTTATAGAGGAGAAAGTGGGGAAAAGCCTCGAAGATATGGGCACTGGGGAAAAATTCCTGAATAGAACAGCAATGGCTTGTGCTGTAAGAGCGAGAATTGACAAATGGGACCTCATAAAGTTGCAAAGCTTCTGTAAGGCAAAAGATACTGTCANCTCAACAGAGGAATGGATACAAAAAATTTGGTACATTTACACAATGGAGTACTACTCAGCTATTAGAAACAATGAATATATGAAATTCCTAGGCAAATGGATGGATCTGGAGGGTGTCATCCTGAGTGAGGTAACCCAATCACAAAAGAACTCACATAACATGTACTCACTGATATGTGGATACTAGCCCAGAAGCCTACACTACCCAAGATACAACTTACTAAACACATGAATCTCAAGAAGAATGAAGTTCAAAATGTGGTCTCTGTGCCTCTTCCTAGAATTAAGAACAAAGCACACACTGAAGGAGTTACAGAGATCATGTGTGAAGCTGAATCAAAAGGATGGACCAACCAGTGACAGCGGCTGCCAGGGATCCCTCCCATAATCTGCCACCAAAATAAACACTATAGCATATGCCAGCAAGATAATGCTGAAAGGGACCTGATATAGCTGTCTTGTGGGAGGCTATACCAGTGCCTGGTAAACACAGAAGTGGATGCTCACAGTCAGCTATTAGTTGGAACACAGGACTCCCAAGGTAGGAGCTAGAGAAAGGACCCAAGGAGCGGAAGGGGTCTTCAACCCTCTAGGTGGAAGAATAACATGAACTAACTAGTTCCCCCTGCGCTCATGTCTCTAGCTGCATATATGGAAGAAGATGGCCTAGTTGGCCATCATTGGGAGGAGAGGCCCCTTGGTCATACAGACTCTATATGCCCCAGTACAGGGTAATGCCAGGGCCATTACGTGGGAGGGGGTGGGTAGGGGAGCAGGGCGGGGATGCGGGAGGGTAAGGGGAAATTTCTGGATAACATGTGAAATGTAAATGAAGAAAATATCTAATAAAGAGAAAAAAAAAGAAAATAACTCTTTTAAAATAATATGAACTTTGTACCAAGTTGCGGTGGATGTCAGCATGAGTACAAATCTAATGACTGTCTGATGAGTGTGTGTCTCCTTTATACCCCTCCTGCTATTGAAAGACTTAGAAATTGTAAGGAATTTCTCTCTTTCTGACTCTGGAAAGGCGATACCCCAAATCACTTATGAGAACCGGTCTTGATGCAAATTGCAAGAGGACTTTATTTATCAGCTAGCTGAGGATGAGCTCCTTTCACCCCGAGGGGCTGGGGAACTCAACCCAGAGCAGCAACAGTAGGGGGCTTTTAAGGAAAAAGTGAGAAGTTGGGAGGAGTTGGGAGGAGTTAGGCTACAGCTCAAGAGACCCGTCCCCCCACCCCATCGGAACGACTTCCTTGTTTCTCTCCCTCACTCGACAGGAACCTCAATAGAGACCCAGAGACTGTGTCTGTCAGTCCGATCCAGAAGAACGAAACAAAGAGCTTCTCACTGGCTGTATTCTCAGAGATCAGGAAACAGGCCTTGGGGGAGCATTCAAAGGCTGTACATTTCAGGGGGAAACACTTTGGGGGGTCTTTCATTCCCCACTTCTTCTAGTGTATAGTCCTAATCTTAGGACTAGAAAAATTAAACCTCTGTCCCAGCACAGTCTATATCAGCCTCTTTTCTTGCTAGGTGGTCATTTATCTTGTTCTGTGGCGGGGCGGTGTCCTTGTCATGACTTGTGTCTTTGTAGTCGTCTTCCTGTGTAGGGAGCCGCGCGCTAAAGCCTCTCCCAAGCCGAGTTCACGCTCCAGTGCCGGTTGCCTAGAAACGTAAACAAGCTCAGTGCGCAGGCGTTTGTGACGAGATCACGTAAGTCACCGCCCATCGCGGCTCCCGAGTTCGTGCTCCAGCGCCGGTTGCCTAGATATGTAAACAAGCTCAGTGTGCGTGCGCCTATGACAAAGCCACAAGTCACCGCCCATCCCGGGGAGTATTTTGAGGTAAAGAGCAGCCAGCCAACCCAAGCGACATACGTCACACTGAGGTATAATTGAACGAGGTATTTCTAGAGATGCTCTCCCTTTCTCTTCCTCTTTCTCCACATGGATTAATAAAGAGATACTTGCAGAAGAATTCTGGCCCATTATTCCTTTCTTGCAGGCAAGACGGTAAAGTGGGCGTTTTACAGCTGGTGCCAAGATTCCCGGGAAAAATTGACCATCCCTGGCACAGAGAAAGAGCAAGAATTCAGAATTCAGAACTGCAAGTGGGTAAAAAGAAAGCTCTGAGAGGTATGTTTGGCCTTGATTTATATCGTTTAACCTCCCAGTTGAGTAACATAGTGGAAGTTTTCATCACGGTAGTGACAGTGCTTGCTCTCCTTAGCCCAACGGTTAAGACAAGACAGGGGGCGTTAGAACTATAGGACCACATATCAGAAACAGAGCGGAAAAGATTAATAGGAGCTCATAGAAATAGAAAAATGCTTAAGCAGACAGGCCTCTCCAAAGATTTTAGATCTAAGGGGATGAAAAGAGAGGAAAAGGATGCCCTGGTAGAGAAAAGAAAAGAAAGGAGAAATAAAGGAAGAAACAGAAAAAAGAGGAGAAATAAGAAAAAAACTTTAAAGCTCAGTAGCACTGAGTCAGAAGAATCTAGCCCCTCTGAAGACTCAGACGAAGCAGCCCACTTTGAGAAGGAAAATTACCATCTAAATGAACAGCAGCTACAGCAGAATCGTAAAGGAAAGGAGGCAGGAGATAGGAACCACGTGGCTCCTTGGCCCGTGACAAATGCTGCTTACGGAATTCTTAAGAGAATTAAGGTAATTGGATCCGGGAATGGATCTTAAGAGAATTAAGGTAATTGGATCCGAGAATAGATCAAGAGAGGAGAGTGAATTTTTAAAAGAAGATTCCTAGGCTCACCTTGGTTTTTTTCTCTTTCTCTGGAACTCAGAGAAGTTTTTTCTTTATATGTATGATACATCGTTTGTCTACATTTGTGTTTCATGTCTATATGGTGTTTTGTTCTGTGTTGAAAAAAGAAAAATGGTTACAAAAAGCATGTCTATTGGTCTCTGACTTAATTTTAGTATGAGCCTTCACAGAAGGCGAGAAGGGCAGGCAGTTTGCCCAGGATCTAACAAGGCCACGCGTGGTTTTGGGCTTTGCCTAGAGGAAGGCACAGTAATATAGATTGTTAACTTCTTAGCCCCAGGGATGGGAGGCTAAGAGTGTTTGTTCCTGAAGAAAGATGTTTGCCTAAGCTTAGGTTACCTTAAACCGCAGCACGTGGCAAGAAGCTGTGCAGAAAGCTAGGCCACCAGTATATTTAATAATGTTTAATTTGTGCTGAGGTCGTTTTAAGCACGGGATATGAACAAGTCCAGAAAGGGTCTCAGAAATTTTTCTAACTGATACAATGTTTTATGGGATTTTTATCCTAAATGGTAGTCTTTTGGTAATAAGGTCTAAGTTAAACTTTAAAAGGTGCGTGATTATACACTTGTAAATTGACTGGCAGGCCTCCTAGAGTTTCTTTGTTCCACAGACTTCACCTCACCCCCTCCCTGCAGCTAAGACTGAGGATCCAGGGGCAGTTAAGATAGGGGCTGGTGAGATGGCTCAGCGCGTAAGAGCACCCGACTGCTCTTCCGAAGGTGATAAGTTCAAATCCCAGCAACCACATGGTGGCTCACAACCATCCTTAACGAGATCAAGACTTAAGAGCTATATAAGATTTAAAGGAACTTCTCCAGGCTGGATTGCTTAAATTTTTAAAGGGTTATTATTGATTAAAAGGTTTGTTTTTTGCTTTACGCCCTAGCAAATTTTAAGGAGTTCTAGTGAACCAGAAAAGGTTTTTGATTTTAGATATGGCTGATAGCCTTACATTATGTTTTAAAGCGGATCCAGGTTGCAGCCCAGTTGGCTCAGTCAGTAGAGCATCAGACTCCAGGGTTTAAGTCCCTGTTCCTTAAGAAAGTTTTCAAGACAATAGCTAGGGTTTAATTATGCTGGTAATGTCATGTCAAAAGTCATTCAGAGACTCAAACCTTTATAGGGTATTATCTAAAAAAGACACAAGCTAATTGGTAAATATGAAGGACGTTACAGAAATTTTAAAAGGCTTTTTGGGTTGATATTAATTATAATTTATGGATATTAATACTAGCTATTCCTTTTAATCATGATCATTGAATGTGAAATCATTCTTTACCTCAAATTTTAAGGGCTACTGTGGTACTATTAAGAATTATAAGGTAAATTCTTAGATTTTAGAGAATTAATTTAAAGTTGTGTCTTAAAACCTGACAAAGTGTTAGCTTAATCATTTTTCTAGGATAGATCAAAAAATTGTTTTGTGCATGCCTTTAACTTCTAGATCTCCATACATGCATTTTCTGTATTTAAAAGCAGCCCCTTTATGGGAAAAAGGGTATTTAAAATTTGGAATATATATTTTATTCTTTTGAGGTTCCTATCTCAGCACAGATAATTAAATTGCGTGCTACAGATGATGCTTTATAAGGTTAAAATTTTGTCAAGTTATATGCTAAGTCAATATAGGTATATCTCAAAACTGACAATTGCTAAAGTTGTTTGACCTTCAGATATTAATTTTCTAGTTCGCAATTGTCCAAGAATGTACATTTTAGAGAATAAATGCTGTCCTGTTAAAAAGACTATCTTTAAATATTTAAAAAATTGCTCTAGGTCGCCTGGATATGTTACTCACATTCCATCCTTTAGAAAATTGCAATATTTACATGTTTCTATTGATACTTGTTCTGGAATTGTATTTGCCTCTCCATTAACTGGAGAAAAGGCAGCACATGTTATTCAGCATTGCCTTGAGGCATGGAGTGCTTGGGGAAAACCCAAAATTCTTAAAACTGACAATGGACCAGCTTACACTTCTCAGAAGTTTGGACAATTCTGTCGCCAAATGGAGGTGACCCATCTAACGGGTCTACCATACAATCCTCAAGGACAAGGTATTATAGAACGGGCCCATTGCACTCTCAAATCTTATTTAATAAAACAAAAAGGAGGAGTCGAGGAGGCTCTACCTTCAGTGCCAAGGGCAACCGTTTCTATGGCTCTCTTTACACTTAACCTTTTAAATCTTGACAGTCAAGGCCATACAGCAGCTGACCGTCATTGTCTAGAGCCTGATAGGCCAAAAGAGTTGGTGAAATGGAAAGATGTCTTGACTAATCAATGGAAAGGCCCGGATCCTATTTTGATAAGATCCAGGGGAGCTGTTTGTGTTTTCCCACAGGAAGAAGACAACCCATTTTGGGTGCCAGAACGACTGACACGAAGAATCTTGACAAAAGAGGATGATTTCCAGCTGGACCTTCCAACCACCGGCTCTGCTCATCCTGCTGAATAGAGGGATGGAGCCGTCTTCTGTCGGACTTCTCGGAGGTTGGAGCGACTCTCCAGAAAGCTTATCTTGCAGTCTGGGCAGCTCAATGGGACTCAGCTGAAATCCATTGCCTTTGGGGATACCCTTATCCTTTTCTTTCTTTAAGGAGTGGGTGGTACTTGCCTTATTCTGCATTACCTTCAGCTGTGGTGTTATGCTTGTTTGCAAGCTCAGAACCCAACAAAAACGTGACAAAGTGGTGATTGCTCAAGCCCTCGCAGCACTAGGACAAGGAGCCTCTCCCGATATGTGGCTCAGCTTGTTAGCCTCTCCCGATATGTGGCTCAGCATGTTAAAACCATAAAGGTCAAATTGGCACTCGCCCTAGAGTAATTTTGCAGAAAAAATTGTTGCCTGCCATTTCATGAATGTGCACACTAGACCAACCTAAGACAGGGACCTAGTGGCGAGAAGTTTTCCCAGTGACGGGTAAGGCTAGTGACATATCGTGGTGGCACCCTTTCTTCTTTTCAGCCCCTGCACCCAGAGGACTTGATCCATTGCACCTGGTAGGGTGAAAAGATGCCATAGAAATTTAGCCCTTGATCACTGACACACCCAGCAAAAAGGTATCGGTTTGATCGGGTTTAAACTCCTTATTCTGGCAACAATTATTTACTGCGGTATCTCTAGGCCAGACCTTTTAATAAAATAAAAAGGGGGAGATGTAGGGAGCCGCGCGCTAAAGCCTCTCCCAAGCCGGTACGCTCCCGAGCGGGTTATCCGAGTTCGCGCTCCAGCGCTGGTTGCCTAGAAACGTAAACAAGCTCAGTGCACAGGCGTTTGTGACGAGATCACGTAAGTCACCGCCCATCGCGGCTCCCGAGTTCGCGCTCCAGCGCCGGTTGCCTAGATACGTAAACAAGCTTAGTGCGCGTGTGCCTATGACAAAGCCACAAGTCACCGCCCATCCCGGGGCGTATTTTGAGGTAAAGAGCAGCCAGCCAACCCAAGCGACATACGTCACACTGAGGTATAATTGAACGAGGTATTTCTAGAGATGCTCTCCCTTTCTCTTCCTCTTTCTCCACATGGATTAATAAAGAGATACTTGCAGAAGAATTCTGGCCCATTATTCCTTTCTTGCAGGCAAGACGGTAAAGTGGGCGTTTTACAATCCTGGTCTGTCATGAGGGAAGGGACTGCACTCTCTGGGCCCTTGAGCCAGCCTGGCTTTGTGCCTCTCTGTGCAGTGCCCCCTTAGCACTGGTCAGCTCTCTCTTTTTAAGTAGGCCTTCTGGAACTGTTTTTACACTTGTTGTCTCACTCACTTGAACGTCTTGAGCCTAGAGAATAAAGGCTGGAAAAGCAGCAGTCAGCACTATGTACAGAGGCTATTTTTAACAGTGGAGGAGGTTCCCCCATAAAGTAATTTATAGGGGGGGTCAGACCAAACTGTCTAAGGGTGTTCTTAACCCTGAAGGGCACAAAGGGTAGGAGTGTTATCTAACCATTAAAGCCAGTCTCCGCTGTCAATTTCCTTTAAAGGGTCCACCCATTTTTTTTTACCTGTCTTGAACCTTGGAGCCTGTATGCACAATGTAACTTCTAATCGATCCCCAATATCTTGGCCATTTCCTGAATTACTTACCTGGGCAACGAATATTACCTTGGGTAATTTGTCTATAACTTGATAGTGGTGTCTCTGACATCATAATAATCTTTAGGCTCTTTGATTGCTGGGGTCACTGCTCCTTGGGCCCCCTGTTTGGTGGTTAGATCTGCCATTCGATTCTCTTTAGCCACAGCATCTTATGTCTTTCACTGCAGATGTCAACAGCCCTTTATCTGTATATTACTCAGAGTAGTAGCAAAAGCATGCCTGCTGTCAGTGTAGACTTCCCCTTTGCCATTCACAGAGCTTGTATCAGAGTCACAAGTTCAGCTTTCTGGGCTGATGTCTCTTCAGGGAAGTTGCTGACCTAGATCACTTACTTCCTGTCCACCACTGCTGTCCCCGCCTTCCGCTTACCTTCAGCCACGAAGCTACTGCCATTCGTGTATCAGCTCAGACTCCCAGGCCAAGGCTGATCTTCTAGATCATTCCGAGCACCAGGTTCTTCTGCCAGAATATCAGCACAGTGATGAATCATCAGTCCCAGATAGTAGGGTAGCGGGAATAAGGACAGCAGGGGGAGCACATAAGAGCATTGGTCATCCATTGATCAGGAGCTGTTGGATAATGCTTTCAAGAACATGGGATGTCACTATGAGCTTATCAGCATCTTTGACAAGCAGGGCTACAGTAGCAACAGTTTTCAAACAGGAAAGTCACCTGCTGGCAACAGGGCCTAACTTCTTGGATAGGTAAGCCACTGGCCTATTCTAAGGTCCCAAAGTCTGAGTAAGGACTTCTCTGGTAACTCTTCTCTCATCAGGCAAGGCCAAGGTCATTAGCAAAGTCTTTTTTGAAACTTTTTAAAGGCTTTCTGACGATCTGGAATCCACACAAACACCTCCCCTTTCTTGGTTAGGGGGTACAATGGGGTAGCTAAGGCTGCAAACCCAGGTATCTAGAGCCTGCAGAAGTCAGCGGTGTCCAAGAATTCTTACAGTCTTAAATAAGTAACTTCAGTCCGATATAGTTGAGGCTTTTTAGCTAAGGCTCAGTACCCCAACTCACTTAATTCTGTTAAGCACACTGGTCTTCTGTTGCCCAGATTTCCTGATCTGGATTCCTGATCTGTCTAGGTCCTGTCTTCTCTTTTCTTCTGTGGCCAAGATTCTAGTCTATGATCCCTCCTGTTCTCTTTCTTTTGTCTCCCGCCTCTCTCTCTCTCTCTCTCTCTCTCTCTCTCTCTCTCTCTCTCTCTCTTTCTCCCTCTCTTTCTTTTTATAATACACCTTTCCTGCCTCTTTTATTAGATTACATAACTCATAACTTGCCTGTTGAACCTCTATATATAAGGCCCCTGTATTACTTCTCTTACCTTAGCCCAATTAGTTCTATCTTGAGGTACCTCGGAGATCAGAGCCTGGCTTTAAGATTTTCAAACTCTCCTTACCTTTTAGCCATGATGTAGTTCCAAACAGGATGAGTCAAAGGGTCTCTCTTGTTCCTTGGTTGCAAAGAGTGTCCATAGCTGGAGACTCTGATTCGAGAGAAGCCTTCACTTTCAAATTCTCTTGTAACACCAGTACACAATTACAATTTTGGGGAGNCTCAACCAATTAGTATCTCTTAACAACCCTTGAAAATCATTTAGAGTAATTATCTTCTCTACCCAAATTTTCTCTGCTGCAACTTATTTAGGATATAACTTAAGTTCCAATTATTGAAAAAGATATTTTTCTGGAGCAACAACTACTTTAAATTTTTAAAGCTTATTGTATAAGAGCAAAACCTTGTAATAAAAATACCGTTTATAACTGAAAGATTTCTAAGTCCTAACTTCTCGTATTGAAGTAGAGACAGAAAATTTTTAACTTAGTGCTGTTACCATTAACACAACTTTTAGGCCTTCTCATAATAAAGGGAGGATCAGGGACGAAGGCCCAAAATAACTTCTCTATCATCATTGTTAGGACACTATATAAACTCATCCTAGCATCTGCATGTCTCATTAACCATTTTGGCAGATGGCATGCTCCTTCAGCATCCTGCAGGGGAAAACACAAATATGCCCTATCTCTTTCTTATTTTTAGAGAGTTCCTTAGCATTGAAATTTTTTACCAGCTTGACCTTTTTTATGATTTCAAAACACTGGCTACAGCACACAATTCCATTATCTGTGCTGAAACAGGAGGAAACTAAAAAGAATAAACATGTGGTCTAATCACATATAGAGGAACTGTTTATAAACACAGTAGATGTATTCTTAGACTTACAAACACATACTTCATGATTTTATCTTACAATTTTTGACTAACACCACAACAGCTTAAGCAGCTAATTTTTAATTACCAATGAATATAATAGATAACAATTGATTATAGATGTTTCCTCTACTCTATATGGAGTAGACAGGCCAGATTGTAATACCTTCAGAAGTCCCACAGCCTCATTAACTCAAACATAAATATTTCTTAATCTGAGCATACTGCCAGAGCCCTGGCCCAAGAATTATCTCTTCTGCAGTGAGGTCAGATTCCAGAGGAACAATTCGACTGCCTATGCCTCTAATTTCTGGACAGTCTTTAAAGAAGATTTATACTTAAAGCATTTTTTATAGCTTTAGTGCTGGAAGACCAATTATAAGCAAAAAACTTTGACTCTTATCACTTTCTGCTGTGTAAACTGAGAGTTACTTTTAAACAAGTTTTTTTATCTCTCTGTTTCTGGGAATTTTGCCAGAGAGGAATTATAGTGGTAGCTTTTTCTAGTGTCCTGTTTTTTTTTAACCTTTTTTTTATAATTATTCTTTTATTTATATACTTACCATTCGTGAGTGACGCAGGCCTGGCGAGCGGGATGGAAGTTGCCAACCTGGACCAGTACCAGAGGGACAGGGTGTGGGCAAACCAAGGCCAGGCGGCAGCACCGGGTGAGGCCTGGCCAGCGACCCTTTGCTCTTAGTGCACGGCCGGCTCATGTATAAATTATCTCTGGTTCTATTGTCAGTCCAATGGTCCACAGTCAGAGACAAAGGGTCAACACAGTCTGTACCATAACGAAAATTCAAAAACAAAAAGAAAAACAAAACAAGGACAAAAGACACTAACATTTCTAAGCACACTCGTCTGCGTTTGGATTTAAACCGCTCTCTCTGTTGAAATGGGATTCCGCATCCACTCCAAACAGCCTGCCAAATGCTATCTCTGATAGAGTGGGAGTCCACATCCACTCTTCTCTTGGAGCACTCCGTCTCCCTCACAGTCAGGCAACCCCTGACTGTCCTCCACCCTAGGAACGTCTTCCAGGGTGGCGCAACCTGCGGCCCGAGGGCGTCCCCTCCTGCGGCCACTGGGTCCTCACGGTCCACAGTGACAGTTGCCCATAGAAACTGCGCGCATTCTAAAAACCGACCAATTCCACATAGCCAACTAGAACCACAGAAATCCCCATTGTCTACAAGCACTGTCATCTGAATTCCACATAGACGACCCAGAACCACACTTAGGCAGATTCAAACTCAGGCATGACTGTGTTTCAGAAACAAAGGACTAGACACAAATAACAAACTAACACAACAAGCACACTTTCGTTTCAGAAAACAGAAAACAGACACTCAGAGACACTGCTGGCACACACACATTCCAGAGGGGATCCCATACCTCCAAGTCAGTTCTCCGGTGTGAGGGGTGGTTGCGTTTCCCGGCCAATGCACCAAAATGAAAGACTTAGAAATTGTAAGGAATTTCTCTCTTTCTGACTCTGGAAAGGCGATACCCCAAATCACTTATGAGAACCGGTCTTGATGCAAATTGCAAGAGGACTTTATTTATCAGCTAGCTGAGGATGAGCTCCTTTCACCCCGAGGGGCTGGGGAACTCAACCCAGAGCAGCAACAGTAGGGGGCTTTTAAGGAAAAAGTGAGAAGTTGGGAGGAGTTGGGAGGAGTTAGGCTACAGCTCTTCTCTGGGCAGGGGGGTGGGGTAGCCTTGCTGAAGGAACAAAGAGAGGGAGTGAGCTGTCCTAGGAGTTATCTCTGGGTCTCTGACACAGACAGTCAGGCTAGGTCTTCTTGCTAACAAAGAGCTTCTCACTGGCTGTATTCTCAGAGATCGGGAAACAGGCCTTGAGGGAGCATTCAAAGGCTGTACATTTCAGGGGGAAACACTTTGGGGGTCTTTCATTATGAAGGCCAGCACAGATAATTCTTGAAACAAGGACAAGATTAATTGGTCATGTGATTGGCAGGAATTTTAGGGAGGGCTTCTTTCAGGAGAATTTCTGTCTCTGTTCTCTGTAGTGTCTCAGGCCCCCCCAAACAGCCAAGAGTAAGAGCAACACCTCTGCTTTCTTCTTAGCTGAGAGGATATGGATTAGAGAGCTTGTCCTTTTCCTTGGTAATTGCTTCTTTAGAATTATAGATGTGAAATGCTACCTGGAAAAAGTCAGAAGACTTGAAGTCCCAGATATGAGGTCAGAGGGTTTCTCCATCCATTTGCCAGATATACCTCTTGGACTCATGAAGTCTCTGGTGGCAGTACTAACTTCTATCGATTCTGATGGTATCTTTGCCCCTTCAGAAGCTTGCAATACTTCTCTTTCCAGGGCTTCCAGAAGTGCTATAGCTCCACTCAACCTCTCCACTCAACTTCACCAGACAGTCACCAAGCCCCATTCTCTACAATGCCCTCCCAATAAAGATCACCAAAGCATCCTTTATTCCCCAAATCAGGGAGAAAATACACACAGCACTTCATAATTCCTGAAGAGGTAAGAATTTAATTTGACAAATTAAGGAAGATAGAAAAGACAGTAATAAGAATGTCAGGAAATGTTGTTAGGAATTACACTATTAACCATTTACATAAAAATACTAAGTCTCTGTAAGCACATACATAGACAGTTTAAAATTGTCCCATCCAGGCTGACCAAACTTACCCAAGGAGCCATAAACTATCCAACAAAAAAATTAACTCCAGTGTGAGAAGCTTACTTGAGCCATTTTCTAAGAGACTCCCAGACGTTTTAGGTTATTGCTACTGCCCTTGGCTATCTCCCAGAGATAGAAGGCAAGTTCCTATTGCTAAATACACCATGAACGTCAAAACAAGAACCAGAGGACCTGAGCCAGATCTACAGACCAGCTTTCATGATACCAGAAAGCGCCATGCAAGCTTCCAAAGGAGGGAAGGAACCAACACTCCTGCCCAGCTATGATGATACTTATGAACCACAATGAATAGCATAATGACTGTAAGGATACAGTAGTGGCATGCAAACCTTGCTGATAATCAACAGCTCTCTAATTAGTCTTAAGTTCTGTTTCAGTAAAGGTTAATATTGCTGTGATAAAACATCATCACCAAAAGTAGCTTGGGGAGGAAAGGGTTTATTTGGCTATCATATCCTGGATTAGAGTTCACTGAGGGAAACCAAAGCAAACTGGGTGGGAAACAGGAGACAGGAGCTGATGCAGAGACCATGGAAGAGTGATCCTTGTAGGCTTCCTCTTCAAAGCTTGCTCATCCTTCTTTCTTAAAGAACAAAGGGCCACCAGCTCAGAAGTATCCCTAACCAAAATGGGTTTTTCTCTCCCCCACCAATCATTGACTGAGAGAATGTCATACAGGCTTGTCTGCCTACAGCCCAAACTTATGAAGGCATTTTCTCAATTTGAGGTTCTCTCCTTTCAGATGATTCTACTTATGTCAAGTTGGCATAAAACTAGCCAACACATATAGAAATTATGGACCTTAGAGGAAAACCTGTAACCATCACTTTACTAAGCCAGCATTACTACATTCTAAATATTTGTCCTAAACCCAAAGATAAGTGTAATCCATTCGTTTCATTAAGGAAACTTCTCATTGTAAGTAATTGTCTCTTTGTAAGATAGAGACTATTACAGAAAACTACAACCAATCAAAATGAGAAGTTATGGTGTATGCTCACAATGGATACATCCACAAATCTACTCCTGTGATTAAGGCTCAGGGATCATTGCAGAAAATAGGAGGAAAAGATTGTAAGAGCCAGAGAAACAAGAGGTTCACTGTGAGACTGTCTTCTAAGAATATCAGAGGTGCTACACACATGAAATCTCACCAATATGGCTGTCTAAACACAACCTGAGCAAAGATAACACTAATGCTAATGTGGTTGTAAATTTTTAATGACTATTTTGGTTTTAGTTCTTACATTGTATAGGACTGGAAAATATGACCTGTACATTTTCAACCCTCTGGATCTATTGAGATTTTCTCATTACTTGGTATTGATCAGAGTTCCATTTTTTTATACCCCCCCCCCAGGAACTGAAAATAATGTCCAGTCTTCCCTCCTTGTGTAAAGAGCTCTGACATTGCCTTCAGTGTCCCTCTCAAAACCTGCCTGATATTTTTGTTTGTATTGAATTTTTGAAGAGGGATGTTTTAAAATGACCCAACCATGATTTTTTTCCTGTATTTATAACAAGTTTTGTTTTATTTGACTCAGGGCAAAACACTTTTGATACATAAAAGTTCATGATTTTCTTGGCAAATTGTACCTTTTTTTCTATATTAAAAAGTGTCCTTTGTCCCACTTAAAATCTTGGCCTTATTCTGACGTCTGATATTTCTTGCCTAACCTTCCTTTCTTTGAGTTGGCATTTACCTCAGACATAGTTATTTATCCATCCATTTCTTTTTTAGCCTTGCCCATTTATTTTTAGTGCTTCTCATATCAAAAGCATTTTTCTGATTTTGTTTTATGATTTTGTCACTTATTATGATTTCTGAGGGGTGCCCTTTTTTCCTCCTCCTTACTGACCTTTTCAAGATGGATTGAATTTTACACGTTTGTTTCTGCTTTTGTTTTATTGTCAGTCCCAAACATTAAATCCAGGGCCTTGAGCATGCTGGGAAAGTGCTCTATGGTGGACCCACATTTCCTGCCTCATTGAATGTCTTACTCTATCTATCATTATTTGCCTTATCCTCTTGAGAAAGAAACTCTCACAGAACCTAGAGTTAGGCTAGCATCCATCAAAACACAGTGATAATCTTCTCTTCATTCATTGAGATCACAGCACATTCACACTCAGCTTTTTACAAAGGTACTAGAATCCACATTCAGGTCCTCATGCTTACACAGCAAGCATTCCTACACACTGAGACATTTTCTCAAACCATATACTTGTATTTTGTCATGGCATCAGTTTAAAAAGAACTTCCTCTATAAATAATCAAAAATTAATTATGATTTCCTCTCAAAATTATCACTTTTTTAGTTCTCTGTATTTTCCAATTATGCCTCTAAAACAGTAGTATTTGCTTCCAAATTATACTCAATTCTATGCTACATACTCTTTTACTATAGGAATCTGTTACTATTAGTTTCTTAAAATATAATATTAACAACAATTACTGTTAACAGCTTCCTTGTTTACCAACTATCATTGAACTCTACTTCATTTTATTTCTCTAACTTTTCACTTGAGAATAATTGTTTCAGAAATATCAGTTTTCAGAGCCTTGCATTTTTGCCTAATTCTTGTGGGATACTTTCTAACTATGGGTTAAAAAAAAAGAAAAGAAAAGAAAAGAAAAGAAAAGAAAAGAAAAGGTAAGAATAACCTTTAATAACCCATTATGATAAATTAACTATATCAAGCTACTAGATACATGTTGACTCTACAATTAATTTTTATATATTAAAGATAGATATTTTTATTTACAATTAAATTACAATCTTATTTATGTTCAGGCTGTAAGTTTTTGTAGTTAGAAAAAGATAACAAAACTATCAGAAATCCAAAGATATCAAACATAGATAAGATGCAGCCCTTTTTTTAAAGATTTGCTCTCAGGAGCCTAATACAGCTGGCTCCTGAGAGGCTCTGCCAGGTCCTGACCAATACAGATGCAAATGCTCACAGCCAGGGACAACAAAGGAGGAGTTAGGGAAAGGACTGAAAGAGCTGAAGGGGCCTTATCTGGTATCAATAGGAGAGGAGGCCCTTAGTCCTGTGAAGGCTTGATGTCTCACTATAGAGGAATGCTAGGGCAGTGAGGTGGGAGTGTGTGGGTGAGTGGGTGAGCAACCTCATAGAAGTAGGGTAAGAGGGGATGGGATAGGGGGTGGCAGAAGGAAAACGGGGAAAGGGAATAACATTTGAAATGTAAATAAAAACCCAGTTTTAAATAAATATATACTTTTTCCTTAGAACCAAATATCCTAAGCTCTCTTATCCACTGGCCTTTGGTTTTATCAATAAATCTTAGGTTATTCCAACTCATTTTGCTTCTCATTTTATTTCTCTGACTTAAAATTTAAAATCTAGAATTGTCAGCTAACCTTCTGTGAAAATCCAATGCACTCAAGGGTAGGGTTGTTCTGGGCTGCCAAAGACACCATACGCTCTGTTAGAACATATTTAGCAAGCCTATGTTCTCTGCCACCAAACATCATACTTTTTGACAGCCAGGCCTTTTCTACTTTGCCCTTGACCATCCTGGGCCAGCTGGGGCTGCTACAGAGAATTCTCAGCTTTTTGCCATATCTCAGGTTGGTGGTGACTCTGAATAGCAGAGCTCCTGAACCTCTGTGGTTATTACCTCTGAAAGGGTTGCAGAAGGTGGCTCAGCAGGGCCATGTCCAGCCATCCACACTGGATGCTTTGCCCCTCTAGTTTCAGGGTTCTTGGACCACATTCTGTCTCTTTTCTTCTGCAGGTACAAAGAGTAGAGCTTAGATCTGCAAGCACTGTGCCATCGATTTCTTTGAGTGTTCAGTGAGCAATAGTCGGGCCAGGATCACCAGAACATACCATTTAGGGGATTGCTGCAATAGAGCACCTCAGAGTTGGGAGAGGTTCTGGGCCTTACTGTCACAGCCCATGTCTCTGACCAGTAGAGACAATGGAATGAACAACATGGACGCCAAGGCAAATCTCATGCAGCTGCAGCCGCTTCTCTTTATTTGCAGGTCTCACTCAGCTTCCCCAGCTTCCTTTATTCTGCTTCTTCCTTCTTCATCCATCCCCACCTGGGACTGCCCACAATTTATCCTCTTCCATTCACTCATGTCACCTCACACCACCCAATCATAGATGCACACACCCAAGGAAGCATGCAGGATAGGCTAATAGAATGATATTGCGAGGCATTATGCCATCTCACTGGCGAGTTACACGCGCTGTTTTTATTGCGCATGACTGAGACTGGGATAAACAAGCAAAGGTCAAGGGGCTTGGCATAGAGTCAGTGCACCATCTTGGCTCATGAGGCCATGCCTGCTTCCCACATCTCCCCCTTTTCTTTTAAATAAGAGCTCCGGGACCGCATCTGCCTTAGGTTGTCCCGACTGGAACACCCTCCTTAAGCTCCGGGACCACATCTGTCTTAGGTTGTCCTGACAAGGGGTTCCCACTTACCCACCATCAAGACCCATGAAGCTTTTGTGGAACAGGCCTCTTGTCTTAGGTTGGTGGGACCCTTGCAGAATCTTACCAGTCACTGATTAATGGTCCAGCATTGGTTGGTAGAGTTTCTATCACAATCTTACCCGTATCTGATTAACAGTCCAAAATCCTGAGCCAAATTTGAGGTGAGCCTCCAGTCTCTATAGCTGCCATCGCTTGTATCAGCACACATTGGTCTGCCTTAGCTTGCCTTCACATGCACACCATCCACCAAATCATTCTTAAACACACACCAATCAAAAGGAATGCCATCTTAAGTACGTTGGAGGTTCCACAAGACATCTCTGACCACTGCTGTGCTATGGCAACGTTGACTCAGTTATTATTCATGGTGTTGATCAATGCCCTTTGTCAAAATCACGACTCCAATGCCTCAGCAGCATTTTTCCAAGCTCGCAAGACAAATTGGCTATATATGAAAGATTATGAGACTGCACAGAAGTTATACAAACCCCAGACATATGACTTAAAGGGGTCCGGGGTAACCAACTCATGAGATTTCTGATAAGTCCCGAAAAGCTATCATAGACATTTCAGGAGAAAAAGGTAACACTATAATCATTATTAGCCTACACCACCCAGCTATCTTAATATCCTGTCCAGGTGAATTACCACTCTCTTTCAGCTCTGCATTGAGCTGTCTAACTAGGTTGAGGAGGTGCTGATTTATTTGTGGGATGCCCATATTTGGAATAAGCCACAGGACTCCATCCAGATACCAAAGCTACACTACCAATCTGATATGACAAATTTTCCTGCGGTTTGACGAAACAATTGTATGCATCCCACATGAGCTCTTTTTATAGAAGAACAAAGGCTACCCTTCAAAGACACATTAAATAAAACATTCCTTTTCCATGACTGTGGATGGCAATTGCAAAGATTTTTAAAAGGTAGTGTCCACACTAAAGGGTACTAGAAGTGGGAGAGCTTTAACAACACCCCACAAATCCACTACTTAGGAGCTAATCATCATTGGAAGTATACCTATCTCCATCTTGTTGGTGCAGTGTTCTCCACAGCCTAACTAATCAGTCAGGCACCCAGATGGGATTTTCTTAATCCTGTGGAAAGACACACACTGCTCCCCACGTCCAGACTAATACATGATCTGGGCCCTTCCATTGACCCGTAAGGACATCTTTCCACAACACAGACATAGCCCTCTGGGCACGTGGCAAACAGTGCCTATCAGCAGCACTACAGCCATGCAAATCCAATTTTTAAAAATTAAGTATAAATAATACTAGATTTAATTTATCTTTAGAGGACTGGAATTGTGCCCCTATTCCCCCTTTTAGTTTAATTAAGGCTTGTTTAAGGCTAGCATTGGCACTTTCTACTATGCCTTGGCCTTGAAGATTATAAGCCAATCCATGATGTACACTTATACCCATAGCCTGAGAAAAATTGATAAATTATTGTGAAGTATAAGCAGGGCCATTATCTGTTTCATATTGCTTTGGAAGGCCCCAGGCTGCAAAAGCCTGGAGGCAATGAGCAATAACATGTTGTACTTTTTCCCCTGCATATTCCGATGTGAAAATTACTCTAGATCAGGTATCAATGGAAACATGTACATACTTTAAAGTTCCAAACTCATCAACATGTATCACATCCATCTGCCAAATAATCAAGGCTTTTAACCCTTGAGGATTAACTTCAATACTCCGTTGTGGCAACAATGAATCACAATGGCCACATTGGAGGACAATTTCTTGGGCATTTTCTCTTGTAATTCCAAACTTATGCCAGAGAGTCATGGCATTAACATGGAATTTATTATGAAAATTCTGGGCAAGTTGCACTGGTGAACTTGTAAGAAATGCAAATACAGTCTGGGTAAATTTATCTGCAACAGCATTGCCCTCTGTCAATGGACCTGGAAGTCCTGTATGAGCTCTGATATGAACAATACTAAAAGGGTTCTTATGGTCCCATATGCACTTTTGTATTGCAGTTAATAGCTCAAAAACAGCAGATGTCTTTTTTTTTATCAAACCCACATTTTCTAATCTCTGTACATCTTGAACCACATACTGTCTGATATTGAATTAAAAGATTCTATTTCTAGAAACACTTGCAAGACTGCATTCAGCTCAGCTGCTTGAGCTGATGCATGCAGAAAAAGATAAATTTTAGGGGGAAAACATTCCCTGTATATCACCCCAGTGCCTCCTTTAGACACGTCTGTAAATAAATCACCTACAATCAGCTGCAGCCTTGTGATCTTAGGAAATATCACGGGATTTCTTAAAACAAACTGAATCCATGGACTTGAGGGTTAATGATTATCAAAATCACCTGTCATACTTGTACACACTACCGCGCATTCATCATTAGTAGCAGCTAACACTTCTATTTGTTTGTGTGTATAGGGGGTAAATATGGCTTTTGGTTGCTTACCAAAAGCTCCTACACTTATTTTCAGAGTCCTTGCTATCAGCTGTGTTATAGATTCAGGACACCAGGGCAAAACTTTAGCAGGGGAATAATGCAAATAGACCCAGCCCAAATGCCCACTTTGCCAAAATACTCCTGTGGGAGTTAAATCTGTAGCTATAACACAAAATAAAAGTGGTGACTCAAGATCAATTCTATCTACTTGGGCCTTAGCCAAAGCCTCTTCTAATCTTCACAGACAGCTTCGGGAGTCAGTTGCCTAGGTGATTGCAAATATGGATTGCCTTTCAAAATCTCAAATAGAGGTCGTACTGATACTCTAGAAATTAGCTCCTCTTCACTGTTGGAGGAACTTAGAGTCTTATCTGAGCTGCCTTCTTCACTTTCCCTCTTCTTAGACTCTTTTCTTCTCCATTTGCCACTCTGTCCACTGTGCTGCGATATGATCTCCTTCACTTCCTCTAAAACCTCCATTCTCTGCTCTATCTCAGCCTTGTACCTTCCACTCTTGTCTGTGAGACCAGATTTAACTAAGTTCCAGATCGCCAGGGTACCAGGAGGTAATAGAGAAGTAGAATCCGCAGCCTGCAAGTCTTGACCTAGCCTTTACCAGCACTGTAGATTAATAAACCCTTCTTCCAAAAACCAAGGGACTTCTTCCACTGTCTCCAGGAATCTATTGAGGGTTTTGGTTTTTAGCTTCACTCCACTTTTTTTGAGTAGCTGCATCAGAGCGCATTTTACTTTTGTTTTTGATGCAGTGGACCCCATCTTGGGTACTTCTCTTTTCCAATCTTTTTGTCCCTTATGAGGAACCTAACTTTCCTTTTTTTTAAATTTTATTTATTTATTTATTTATTTATTTATTTATTTATTTATTTATTTATTTTGCAGGCCTAACTTTAATCTGCCCTGTCCCTTTTACCAGGAACTTAATTCCGTCCCTTTTACTGGGAACTTAACTCCTTCACTTTTACCAAGAACTTAACTCCACCCCTTTTACCGGGAACTTAACTCCACCTCGTCCCTTACCAGGAGCCTTAATCTGCCTCATCCCTTACCGGAACCTAAATTTGATAAAAAATAAAAAATAAAAATAAAAATAAAAATAAAAATAAAAATAAATCTTTCCCTGCTACTTAATGCGGACCTTTTTGCTGCTTCTTACTTCCTCATACTTCTGAAAGTAAGGACTCCTGCTTCTGCTTCTCCAGCTGCTCTCAGCCCAGCTACAGCTCACTCTGCCACTTTCCACCATCAGTGGCCACAGCTCTCAGCATCCTCCCTTCTGACCGGCGGCACCCGCTCTCTCTTGGTCCTGCTCTCATTCCCGCTTTCTCCTTGTCTGTTTTCTTCCTGGGTTTCGGCATCAATTGTTGCAGCCCACATCTCCGACCAGCAGAGACAATGGAATGAAGGATATGGGCACCAAGGCAAGTATCACACAGCTGCAGCTGCTTCTCTTTATTTGCAGGTCTCATGCAGCTTCCCAAGCTGCTTTATTTTGCTTCTTCTTCTTCATCCATCCCCCCCTGGGACTGCCCACAATTTATCCTCTTCCATTCACTCACATAACATCACACCACCTAATCATAGATGCACACATCCAAGGCAGCCTGCAGGATAGGCTGATAGAATGGGATCGTGAGATGTCGAGTCAATCTCTCCAGATTGATAGTGTATCTTTGGTATCTGGATGGAGTCCTGAGGCTTATTCCAAATATGGGCATCTCACAAATAAACAGTTATACTCAATAAAGAGCTGTCCTGAAGCCTGAGGTCCAGCACAGAGTGAGCACGCAATCCAAACTCAGATCTGTTGCTCTAAGCGGGCTCACTGGCCACTGTATGAGGAAGGGGAGGGGACAGAGTCGAGTGTCACAAGGACAGCCGAGAATGCCAAGGTGGTGTAAAATCACAAATGATTCTATATCCAGCTACTGCACTGAAGCTATTTATCAGGTTTAGGAGTTCTCTGGTAGAGTTTTTGGGGTCACTTATATATACTCTCATATCATCTGCAAATAGCGATAATTTGAGTTCTTCCTTTCCAATTTGTATCCCCTTGACCTCCTTTTGTTGTCGAATTGCTCTGGCTAGGATTTCAAGTACTATATTGAATAGGTAGAGAGAAAGTGGGCATCCTTGTCTACTCCCTGATTTTAGTGGGATTGCTTCCAGTTTCCTCCAATTATTTTGATGTTGGCCACTGGTTGGCTGTAGATTGCTTTTATCATGTTTAGGTATGGGCCTTGAATTCCTGATCTTTCTAAGACCTTTATCATGAATGGGTGTTGGATTTTGTCAAATGCTTTCTCAGCCTCGACAGAAGCTGGAAAGAACCCAGATGTCCCTCAACAGAGGAATGGATACAAAAAACTTGGTACATTTACACAATGGAGTACTACTCAGCTATTAGAAACAATGAATATATGAAATTCCTAGGCAAATGGATGGATCTAGAGGGTGTCATCCTGAGTGAGGTAACCCAATCACAAAAGAACTCACATAACATGTACTCACTGATATGTGGATACTAGGCTAGAAGCCTAGACTACCCAAAATACAATTTACTAAACACATGAAACTCAAGAAGAATGAAGATCAAAATGTGGACACTTCGCTCCTTCCTAGAATTAAGAAAAAAGCACACATTGAAGGAGTTACAAAGATCATGTGTGAAGCTGAATTAAAAGGATGGACCAACCAGTGACTGCGGCTACCAGGGATCCATCCCATAATCAGCCACCAAACATAGATACTTTTGCATATGCCAGCAAGATAGTGCTGAAAGGGCCCTGATATAACTGTCTCATGGGAGACTATAGCAGTGCCTGGCAAACACGGAAGTGGATGCTCACAGTCAGCTATTAGATGGAACACAGGGTTCCCAAGGAAGGACATAGATAAAGTACCCAAGGAGCTGAAGGGGTCTTCAACCCTATAGGTGGAAGGATAACATGAACTAACTAGTACGTCCTGAGCTCATGTCTCTAGCTGCATATATAGAAGAAGATGGCCTAGTTGGCCACCATTGGGAAGAGAGGCCCATTGGTCATGCAGACTTCATATGCCCCAGTACAGGGGAAAGCCAAGGCCAATATGTGAGAGTGGGTGGGTAGGGGAGCAGGGCGGGGAATGGGGAGGGTATGGGGAACTTTCTGGATAACACTTGAAATGTAGATGAAGAAAATATCTAATAAAAATTGGAAAAAAATCACAAATGATTGAAAAGTCACTGCAGGAAGCGAGGCCTGGTGGACATGACTGGTTTTCTGGCCTTGGAAGAATCCCTGAGTAAGGGCAAAGTTAAGGAGCACAGAGAGGGTCAAGGAGACTGATTGCCAGTTTAAGGCTGGCCAGGCTGAGTGGGCTCTACTGGGCATAAAGAGGCTATCCAAGAGAACAAGGAGGTTTCTGGGAGGCCCTTGGTATGGGACAGATATACTACTGTATCCTTGCTGTGAGTATATGATTGCACAACAGTAACTTATGAAAGATGTATTTGGCACAAGGTTTCAGCCTGTCAGGGTTGGGAAGGCCAGGTGGAGCCCATCTCCCTGCAGGAAGAGTGCATGGAGACACTGCTGATGTGAGATCAGATTAGACTAGAATGCTACAAGGGGAGTTTGGACCAGGGTTCAGGAGGAATCTTCAAGCCCCACCCCCAACTTCCTAAAAGATCCACAGCCTTCCAAAATATTCCCACCAACTGGTGAATAAGATTTAAAACCTGACCACAGAAGGGACATTTCTGGTTCAATCTCTACAAGTGAGCTTACATTGGTAGGTGTGGTATCTCATTTACAGATTCTTACATCTGCCCACTCTGGTCCACATACCCCTGTCTGCCTACATAACCCTCTCTCCAGTTTCCTGCAACACACTCTCAGCTGAGGTGGCTGTAGTGGGAGATGCATTATAGCCTCCACCCAGAATTCTGCAGTTTCTTCCTAATCAGTGATTGATATGTCCCATAGCCTGTCAGTAGTCTGGCATCTCTGATCCCAGAGTCCCAACTAGATAAGAACTTCTCTGCAGTTATGAGTTTCACAGTGAGTTTTAGCCCCACTTACTCCCCACAATGGCCAAACAGTAGTGCCATATGCACTGCTTAGTGACCTAGGGTGGACTGTAAGGACTCTGGGAGTCTCCCAAGTGCTGGGATTAAAGGCATGTGCCACCACTGCTGGGCAAGGTGAAGTATTCTTGACTTCAGTGTGCCTGCAGCAGGCAGAAGAAAGCGTCTTCCAAACCTAAGATCATGTACCAAATCCTGGAAGGTGCCAAAGAACTTAAGAGTGTAGGCTTTAGGCACAGTAGGGTGGATGTCAGGCACTCGGTGGTTTACCCTCAGGCTGAGCAGTAATCATTAGTGCCCGGCTTCTTAACTGGAAGAAGGGGTGGGTTTGAGGGCAAACAGAACTTATGCATCACTCAAAGTTTGAAGAGATTGGAGATGTGTGGCTCAATTTATTATGTGCCTCTGGAAATATATGGTATGGTCTGAAAGACACTGGGCTAGTTTGCACCTTGAGTGCTACCATGACAGGGGAATGATATTTTGCTTTATCCATCCCTGTTGTTTCCAAAAAGACTGAAGTGAATGTTTCCAACCAGCAAGTCAAGTACTGATCCTGAGTAAAGGTGGTTTCAAATAATTTATACTCATCATCTAGTCTGGTAGTCAGAACAAGTATGGACTCTCCTTTTGGGCCAGTTAGTTGTGGCTTATCAGGCAGGAAGTGTATCTGGTCCCCCATCTTTGGGAACAAGTCATGCCCCAAAAGAGGATAGGGACAATCTGGAATGACCATGAATGAATAGGATACCTGGACAAATATGGAAGAAATGTCTAGAATCCCTACTGATGACTCAAGTTTCATGCCCAAACAACATCTTGGCCACATTCCTGGATCTATACTTGTCCCATTGGAGAAGGCTGCAGTGAAGAGGACTTCCCTTGTTAAATGTTAGATCTAACTTAAAGGAACTTGACCTTGACTGAATCTCAGGTCTTTACGAACTCCAAGAGCATGGAGTAATTTTCATAGCAAGCAGGTTTCCAGGGTACTGTCCATATCTGTGGATACTACTGTGATGTTAATTATATGGGTTCTGATCATCACTAGGGCAGTAAGATATCAAGGCCAAAAAGACAGAGCAATGAAAAATCCCAGAGTGTCAATGTGTCAAGCCAGGCCTTCCCAGTAGAGAGCTCCAATATAAACTAGGACTCTAGGAGAGTCAGTGTGAGGCTTTGTTCCCTCTGAGACAAGACATGAGCTCCTGCAGGAAATGTCTTCCATGTCTAGAATAAAAGAATCTGACAGGGTAGACCCTACCTGCCATTGAGAGCTCATCTCCTGGGTTTTCCAACCACAAGCAAGTGCTTTTTGGAAGTGGGGGACTGACCAAGCCAGCTCAGTCAGTCAACAGGTTCTCCAGTGCAGGAGCGAGGATTGAAAAGAAAGAGACAATTAGACAATGCTGCAGCGTGACCCCAGTCAATTCTGAGACTGAAGGCAAAGTTTTATTTTCCAATCCACTTTTAAACCAATTTAATTACATGCAAGTATTTTGGGCAAGCAGTACAATAAAGGAACTACAAACAAGGCAACATCACAGTTGTAAAAAAAAGGGCTTGCCATAGAAACCTGAGCCCACTTCCTCGTCCAAGCCCAAAACCTTGCCTGAAGCTTAGTTCCACCCTAAAACTAAAATTCCTGCTTTATCTTACTTCTCTATTACAACCTAAAGTTAGCTTTTTGCTGAAACTTACTTCCTTATTATGCCCTGATGTCAGATCTCTGCCTGAGCTTGCTCCCAAGGT
>LR750968.1:118935-212040 GCA_902729485.2 Mus minutoides
AAGGCTTCCCACAGGGGACCCTCTAATTTCCCCCAATATCAGTAATGAAGGAAGTTTGCCCAAATCAAGTGGTTTCCCTCTCTGAGCTGGCTATCATTAGCTAGCTACTAAGGCCAGCAGAAAGAGCAGAGATGTGAACTTCCAGGAATGACTTGGTGGACTCAGTGTAGCAATAGAAAACAGGAGCTCTTGGCTGGGAGAACAAAGCATTTATTGGACTCAACAGGGGGAAATAAAGCCACATACATGAGAACCCTGCAGGACCCTGCAAATACCTGGGGACTGGCTCTGGTGAGCGAGTCCTCTACAGGGTCTTACATTTAAAACGTGTGAGTCCTGAGAAAAAGAACTTGCTAAAAACCTGGATGGAAGTTACTAAGCGGAGTCTGGTGTGTTTGGGAGATATAAGGGCATACGGGTGCTATTAGCATCTGGTAGCTAGAGTCAGGGCAGTCCTTTTCATGGAACAAGGCTGTTTTTGTTTTTGTTTTTGTTTTTGTTTTTGTTTTGCAGAGGATGAATGACTCCAGTGTCCCTACTTCCCAGAAGCCACCAGGAAGAGGACACATGCTATTTCTTCCTGCTCCAGTTTCTATGTGCCCTGTCCCCTCACCTATGAGGTCCTGGTCCAATGTGTCCCAAAAAAGGACATATGTTTGCCTAGCCTTTATGTCACTAACATGTGTCATAGTATTGTAATAACTCAAACCTTACTAATTAGCCAAATATTGATGGCATCTGTGGTCCAGCCTTGGGATGAGCAGCAGGGGCCCCACAGCAAGTCAGAGTCTGTGTTACCTAACCTCATGGAGCTGAGAACACAGAAAGTAGCCCATGTAATTGTCCACAAGGCACTGATACAGGTTAGAGTAGGAAGTCTGGGCACTGAATGAGACCTGAGCTGCAAATCATCCTGAGATAATGTCACAGCAAATGAACTGGTATGCTGAGAGGACAACTGAGTCATAAAATGGACCACAGCATCAGTAAAGCTGAACACATTCGCTTAAGCAGGCAAGGCTGCAAAGGGCAGGAAGCCAGAAGCTCAGAGACCATCAGGCAGAATCTCCTGATGGAAGCCACAGTGATGAAACAAGGGTTTCTTTCTTTCTATCATCTCTATTTGTTTCTATATGTATATCCAACTCCAGTGACAAAGTTCTGGGTTATGCAGGATGATTAATTGAAGAAAGAGAGACTCTGTAGGCTGAAGGCAGAATTCTGAAGGAGCAGTGGGGAATCAACTTTTCCAGGACCAAACCCAAAAGACTGATCAAAGCATTTGTGCCAACCTCAAGAATTCATGCAAGACACAATGGATCTGTTTAAATTCTGTTACCCTCCAGGGCCTCTATCCTATACTATTACAATATACCTTCCTTGTTAACCTATAATCCACATTTGCCACCAACAGTGCATAACCCAGTACAGTGGTAGGAGGAAGAGAGCAAGCAAGAAAAGTTTTCTCTCTAATTTTTTCACTTGATGCCCTAGGCATTGGCTCATGTATGAACAAGTGTATGTGACAGCAACCCCTGCAAACAAACATAAGACATCAATGAAAGATCCAAGAGACAATCCCTCCCAATTTCACCACTCAATGAGTTTATGGGACTTTTTTTTACAGAGGATAGGCAAGGTCACTTACAGGAATATGCATAATTTCTGAGCAGTTAAGTCACCACTAAGTCTCTCCCGATCATGTAAGCAGTGTCATCAAGTCCCTGATTCAGTTAATCTTCTGTTCCTCTATATTTTAGCATCTTCTGAGACTACTTGTGGCTGGAGAAGAGCAAGAAGGCTAATGGCTGTAACTTCAGGTCATAGTACTTCCTTCTGTGTATAGAAAGTTCTGTCCAGTATCACAAACCTGTTGCTGTTTTGCTCTTCTGACTCCAGTGCCAGGGCTCCTGGGCTAACATTATTCCTACTCTAGGATGGCAATGAGGCCATCACCTTTCTTTGGAGGAAATGGCCATATGACCAGAGTGCAGAGCACTGTTTTTTATAAAAGCCTTTAACTTGGTGTTCTCATGAATCTTCATATTTCCACCCAGCACTACTCTTGGGGATATAGCTTTCCCTTAGTGATGGAATCCTGCACAAATTACTGACAGACAACTTAAATTAACTCTTAAGGGGGAGGGCAACAGCGTACTTGAGTCAGGGGTACAGGAGGAAAGGGATAGGTTAGGAGGTGCCACACTGGGGGCAGGGGCCTTCCAAGTGTATCAGGTAGACTGCCAATCACATGATTTCTAAGACAGTTCTCTGGTGGGAAAATATAAGCCTAACTGGCTTTATCATGACTTAGCTTTTGTCTCTGTGGAGTTGAGTAGGCCTAAGCCTGACTTGGGTAGGGAGCAGCCCCACTCCTGCAGTGCTCTAGGACTGTTGTCCAGGGGTAAGAGCAGTGTTAGCATTCTTCTAGGCTCTGCCCCACAGTTATCTGTCAACAGCCAGGTATGTCTGACTCACTATAAAAGGTGAGCTTGCCCCCTCCTCATTCTCTTCTCTTCCTTTATTGCTCCCCCTGTCCCTTCTCTTCCCATTCCCTTCTCCCCTCTTTCTCAATGTGCTCATAGCTGGCCTATACTATTCTCTCCTCTTCCTCCTCTTCCTCCTCCTCCTTCTTTCTTCTCTCTCTCTCTCTCTCTCTCTCTCTCTCTCTCTCTCTTCCTCCCTCCCTTCCTCCCTCACTTTCTCTGTCTCTACTTCCTCAATTCCCCCTCCTCATACCCTAAATAATCTATATTCTGTAGTATTCAGTCCATCTCCAGCTAGGTTGTAAAACCATCAAGGCTTTGTTTAGTCTACTCGAGGCATGAGGAAAGACACAATACGATCTTTTTTGTTTTTTAAAGATGAGCTGGATGGGGCACAAGATTTACTTCTTTTTCATGATCCTGTCTAGGGAATAGAGTGACTAAGCAGAAGTGCCTGTCTTAGGTCCATGTCTATATTGCTCCTTCTTACCCTTTGTCGAGTACTAACAAATCTTTTTGGTGTTTTCTCTGTCTTAGGTCAATAAGAGCTCGAAAACACTCTTACCCGTCCCTGACTACCACTTTTCAAAAGCACACTTGTTTCCATTCAGATCAAAGCCCCAAAGGACATATGAATATGCACTCAATGCATTTCTTCTTATTGATGAATAACTGCCATAGTGAATAACTGAGCTTCCTGAAAGCAATCCTGTGTGAAAGCAACCAATCAGTTTCCAAAAGGTAAGAGCAACAAGATCAAAGAAAGTTGTCTGCAGGACTGTCCCAGGTATTCAATTCAGCTAATTTGTAAAGATCAAACACAAAGTCTGGCCACCAGGTGTATGGGGAGTGGCTTTGAGAATTGATAGAAAACACTGACTCTCTAATAAGAGTGGAGAGTACACTCCAGGTTAACTCAGCTGGATGATGGGGATTTTGAGCCATTTTCATCATTGGTATCTCCAATATTGGATTGATTTCTAGACTGGTACATGATTGAGTCACAATGACAGGTCATATTAAAGGAAAGAGAAGAATCATTATACTTCTCCTTTTGAGTAATTTTTCTAAGTCAGTTTCCACAGTCTCCATGTTCTCTGTTCCAGAAGGTCTAAAAGCTTGAAGCAAGGCAGCTTGTCCAATGTAGGATATAGGCAAGCAAAGGTGGGTCAAAAACATATGTCCAATGCAGCTTTCCTGTCACCATTGTCAGTGTACTCAGCAAGATCACAGGGCAGCCTCATTCTTTATCCCAGCATCAGCATGTCACACCAATCCCTCAGGCAGCTAGCATGCTCCTACAGCATCCTGCAGGAAAAAAAAAAACCACAAACAGGCCCTCTTCCCTATATTAAATACCAGATCAGAATCATGCCATATGCCAGTGAGTGGATCCTTCAATTTCACCTAGGCATTAAGTATTCCTAGTTGTATGGTGCAATAAAAAATCATCAGAGAGACCCTTGACATCCAACTTTTAAAATTTTTAAATAAAAAGAGTATAGTTAAATAATGCATGTGAGGATATAATTTCTCCTTTTTTGCTTTTTGTTTTTTATGAGGATATTATTTAAAGTTCCATGATGACTTGTTCTTGAGGATTGTAAAGAATCCCAGTAATTTGAGTAATATTAAATTGTCTATAAAACATCTCAAATGCTTGACTTAACCATTTCCATTATCGGTTTTAATCTGATTTAGAACACCAAACAGAAAATCAATGCAGGCAATGACTAATTCCATTTTTAGTTGCTTTTTCTATTAAAGCAGTTGCAATTAGAAAACCTGAAAAGGTGTCAAATCGCATGTACATATTTTAATTTTCTAAAATCAGAAAAATGAGTACCATCCATTTACAATAGTTTAACACCATTATGTGGTACAGATAGAAGTAGAAGACACTGAGGAAAAGTCTTTACAATTTGACATGCACACTCTCTAAAAATACCAAATTATTGTCTCAAGCTATTACTATTTTGATGATGAGATTGTATGACAAACTGTTCCTGTGTAAGCCCAATAATATGCCTGGTATACAAATCTGCTATGGCCTTGCCATAAGGGATAAGTCCAGGCAGTATGAGTTCTTAAATGTCCTAAGACAGTCCTTAAAAGAAACAGTGCTTTCTCGTAACTTGGGTTGCATTTGCATAAATAATTGCAAAATTGGAGAATTAGTGGTACCTAAAAAGGAACAATTTCAAGCAATTGCAAACCATGAACTATGTATTGGCTATCAATATACAAATTAAAAGCTTGATTTTTCAAAATTTCAAAAACAGTGGCTACAGAATATAATTCAATTATTTGTACTGAAGTGGAAGGAAACTCAGGAGAACAAACACGTGATCCAATTACATATGCTGCCTTACCATTAGATAAGCGATCTATAAATACAGTAAGTACTTTATTGATTATGTATGCAAACTTACAGGGAATACAAAGGCATTCATAGAAGCAAAATATAACAACTTGTCTTTGGATAATGATTATCAATTTTGGCTAAAATGTTTGCCATGATATAGGCCAATTTTCAGTATTCTGCAATAACCAATTTAATTGCTGTTTGGAATAAGGAATAAACATTTCATCAGGTGTGGGAAGCCAGATCTTCAATAATCACCACCATAAAGCCCAGCTAACACTCTTTGTTAAGAGCCAAACTGCCCCCTCCTTTACACAAGGCTGATCCTGAGAACCAGCTGACCCTTATCTTAGATAAACACCTAGGGCTGTTAAGGAGGCCCATACATCCTGAGATTAATCACAAGACATCTTGCAGCATCCTGAGATCAATCACAAGACATCTCCCAGCATCCTGAGATCAATCACAGGACATCTTCCACCATCCCGGGATAAATCACAAGTTATCACAAGCATGCCATCCTCATCCTCTCATATGTCATTCACCCTAAAGTCTTTGTTCTCCCTCCCAGTACCTCCTTATTCTCTTTCTTTTACTGTGTGTATATAATTGAGTATTCTGCCTTAGTAAATTCAGACCTTGACAAAAATCTCCCCTTGCTTGGTCTATCTTCTCTTTCCCCACCTGTTTCTCTTTCAGGCCTCAGGCCTTCTCAACCCACGAAATAAGTGAGTCGTGCTAGATGGGACAAGTGGCCGATTCAACTTGTGGCCCGAGACATGGACCTTTGCCAGGTGGAGACCATGGAGACTAGCTCCTAGAGGATTTTATCAAGACTAGAAAAACAAGCTGTTGAGGAATGCTTCTGCACCTCACTGAAGAAAGTCATCCTAAGTGATTCCTGTCTGCTAAGAAATGGGAACTAAACTATTGAAAGAGGCAGTCTTCATCAGAGACCTAAAGACCTTACTCAGGGAAAGGGAAGTTCAGAGTTAGAAAGAAAGAAAGAGTTGACAAAATTTTTATCTTTGTCTCCCAAGTCTACCCATGGTTCATAATAGATGGACCAGAGATTCATCCCCTTAAATGGGAAAAGGTAAGATGTAATCTTAACGATCTTTTAAATAAAGAAGGACAAGGTAAAGGTAAAATGTGTTTTGTGTAAGTGTGCAGAGCTATGTGAAAATCAGGAGACGCGAAGGTAAATTTCATAGGTGCTTTTAGTCTTTAGATCCTGATTAAAGATAGTTTTTACACCTGAGAAATGAGAAAATGGGTTTGAGAAAAGCAGTCCTCCCCGACTATCGGGAAGATTTGATGAAAGAGAAAGAAAATGAATGCAAACTGTTTCAGAGCTCTCCTAAGAACAGGAGGAGGTTGGGAGATGGCCTGCCTCCTCTCTGGCTCCTACTGGAGGAATGCTTAGTTTTGGATCTCTTAGGTAAGATATCTGGGTACCTTTGGGACATCTAATTCTCTTTCCTCTCTGTTTATTGTCTGTCATTGACATGCCAATCCGTCCATGTCTGTCAGAACTGTTTTTTTTTTTTTTTGTTAGACTGAGTTTTTGTTTCCTCTGCCCAAAGCACTGCTCTTGTGCAAAAGCAGTTTCCTGAGACACAGCTCAGCCGCTGCCTTTTGCCCACTGCTGCTGCTGTGGGGCCCACAAACTGCTTGTCACTCACATAGAGCCTAGTGGGGGGGGGCGCCACTGCCACTGCCCTCTGTTTTCACCATGTGACCCACTGCTGCTTTGGAACTCACAAAAAGTGAGCTGTGTCACCCTAGGCTGGGCTTCCATGCTCCTATTCATTGGTTCACTAAATATCCCCACTCAGACACTGGCATACATCAGCGAGAACAAACCCCCAGTTCCCAGTACAGGGTCTGGCCAACTCTGGCCGAGAGCTAAGGGGTAGAGTTCCAACTGACATAGAAGCAGAAGAAGACACCTACTTTAAAGGCATTAAAATTAAAAAATCTTAATACATGCTGCCAACAAACCAGTGAATGGGAAGAGGTTATCTCTATGTAAAATCTTTTCTCCATCTCCACTCCAATCCTGCTTTGTTCCAGGTTGGAGGAATAAGGTTTAAAATGAGATAAAATGAAATAAATTAAAAGAGTAAAAAACAAAACCACAAAAACATAATAACCAGTGTTAGAAAAACTCTTATCTCAAGTACATTTATGTTGTTATTAATTCCCAGAAGTAGGAATAGTAAGTATATAAATGAAAGAATTTGACAAGTTTAGGAGTGTCTTAGTCAGGGTTTCTATTCCTGCACAAACATCATGACCAAGCAGCAAGTTGGGGAGGAAAGGGTTTATTTGGCTTACACTTCCATACAGCTGTTCATCACCAAGGAAGTCAGGACTGGAACTCAAGCAGGTCAGGGAGCCGGAGCTGATGCAGAAGCCATGGAGGGATGTTCTTTACTGGCTTGCTTCCCCTNTGCACAAACATCATGACCAAGCAGCAAGTTGGGGAGGAAAGGGTTTATTTGGCTTACACTTCCATACAGCTGTTCATCACCAAGGAAGTCAGGACTGGAACTCAAGCAGGTCAGGGAGCCGGAGCTGATGCAGAAGCCATGGAGGGATGTTCTTTACTGGCTTGCTTCCCCTGGCTTGCTCAGCCTGCTCTCTTATAGATCCCAAGACTACCAGCCCAGAGATGGTCCCACCCACAAGGGGCCCTTCCCCCTTGATCACTAATTGAGAAAATGCCTCACAGCTAGATCTCATGCAGGCATTTCCCCAACTGAAGCTCCTTTCTCTGTGATAACCTCAGCTGTGTCAAGTTGACACAAACCTAGCCAGTACAAGGAGTAATTAAGAAAGTTAGAAAAGCGGGGCTCTGGAAAGATAACACTATGACTCCTCTCCCTTCTTTGGTAGAATTCCCAGAAGTAGGAGATAAAGAAACTTGCTTAAAAGGCAGTCTCAGTTTGCATAGCAGAAGGTGCTAAGTTACAATGCACTGTGACTGAGATTCAAGGACAACTGGAAAAGCCCTGCTAAAGGTGGATTATTTACATAAGCAGCTCTTAACAGCTTTTTACCTATAACAGAAAGTTAACTTTTATAATTTGTAACTCAGGGCTAAAGTCATTCTAAACAACACGTGGCATGAGCCAACCCAGGAAAACAGGTCTTTAAAGATACTTCTACATTGGGATAATATTTTGTGTAATTTTTATTCTAGAAACTAGACTTATAAAGGATAAGACTTAAAGCAATACTTTCTTAATGAGGTATTAAAGGCCAGACTGTCATGCATTCATATATAAGAATTGGCAGCCTTTGTGAGGCTTGTATGGCGTTTCCTTTGTTTTGAAAATCCTGGTAGGGAAGTTTTGGAACCTCACCTCCCCTTGCCTCCCAGAAATTATTTTTCAGCCAAAACAACATTTTTCTAGATCTATTCAAATGTTGTTCAAATAAGTTTAAATTTAAGATATTTGAAATGTCAATGAGGCTATAGAACTTCTAAAGTCATTAAAATCTGGCCTGCCTACTCCATTTAGAGGAAAGGAAACTTCTATAATCAATTGTTGTCAATTGTAATCAATGGTAATTTAACATTAGCTGCTTATTTTAGTTATTGCATCTCAATGTGCCCCCAGAAATCCTTTGGTAAAAGAGAACATTAATGTAAAATCATCTTTCTTTACCTCAAAGTAAAGTTTGAATATCCTATTAAGGCTGCTGTGGTGTTAATTAAGAATTGTAAGATAATTTTATATAGTTTAGAAAAAATTATAACAAAAATTGTGTCTTAAAAACCTGACAAAGTATCTGTTTCTTGTTCCAAACAGCAATTAAATTGGTTATTGCAGAATACTGATATTTGGCCTATTGCATACCATTATTTTAAATAAAATTGATAATCATTATAGAAAAGATAAGTTATTAAAATTGCTTCTATGTATGCTTTTATATTTCCTATAAATTTCTGCATGCATCCCATAAAGAATACATCTACTGTATTTATAAATACATCTACTGTATTTATAAATAAACATGTTTATTCTTTAAAATTTCCTTCTGCTTCAAGCACAGATAATAGAACTGTGTGCTATAGCCAGTGTTTTGAAATATTAAAAAAAAATTAAACAGGTGGAGGCATTTATAAAGGATATTATAAAATAGCAGTAGAGTTTAAAGACTGTTTCTTTACTATTCCTTTACATCCTCAAGATTGTGAAAGATTTGCTTTCAGTGTTCTTTCTATTAATTTTAAGGAGTCAATGAAAAGGTATCAATAAATAATTCTTTCTCAAGGCATAACTAACAGTCCTACATTATGTCAAAAATTTGTGGCACAAGCCATTCAGCCTATAAAACAGACAATGGCCCTGCTTATACTGGAAAAAACTTTATACAATTTTGTAAGGAATTTATAATTAAACTTAAAATTGGAATTCCTTATCATCTATGAGACAAGGAATTGTTAAATGTCTGTACGGCACTCTGAAAAATTGGCTTTTGAATACAGAAAAGGGGAAATCATATCCCCATACACCACAAAATTTTAAAACTTCAATGCCAAGAAACTCTCTGAGTGTAGGGAGAGGCCCCAAACACAAAAAAGATGTCCTACGGCTTCCTCGTACGATAGACGGTCTCAACAATTACTCTGTACGATTACAGCCCTGTTTCTTACTACGATTAGCACTCAAACGTCTGACAGGACTGTTAGTATTATGTCTTCAATGTAACCCGGAATTAGGGACTAGTAGATGGGAGACTCTCCACATAGTGTTCATTTCTCAGTTGAAAGAAAAACCCCTTACCAACTTTATAATTACACCTTGCTAATCATTAACGGGGTCGGTGATATAGTAAATGCCACTTCCACAATTGACACTGACTATTGAAGCTGGTTATTTGGAGCTAAGAAATTAGCGGTGATTAAGAAGACACCAGCATCATTGAGGTGACATCTTCTGGGAAGTGTTTTTTGAGAGCACAGAGGCTGTGTTCCAGAGATAGCCAAGGTTGTACCTTGTGCTGTGGCTGGATTTGGTAATGTATAAGAGTCACCCAGGTGGCACTGGTTTTGAAGGCATGAAGCGGTCATGCAGAGCAGCTGAGGCCACGAAACCGCTGTGAGAGGCCATGGAAGGCCATTGGTAAAGGTGAAGCCTCAGTTGCAATTGATGGCCTAGGACTGAAGGGTCATGCAAAGGAGTTGAGGCTTGGCACCATGAAGAGAGCCTATGAGAGGCTACTGTTGAAGCCTAGTTATAGTGGAAGACAGCAGCATTTTGAAGATGCCAGTATCATGAGATTACCACCAAGAACAGCAGCAGCAATGGAGTACAGGCATCTGGAGCCTGAAGGACAATGTGTGTGCTACAAAGGGCATGGCTTGAGAAGTGACCCAAGCCCTTGGAGGAGCCCAGAAGATCATGAGTTGGATACCAAACATTGGACAGTTGGAGATTGATTTTTCCTTTTGATTGTGACTGTGACCTGATATTTTTCCCTCATGAAGGAAGTTTTTTAGTGAAGCCCACAGTTAAGAGACTTTGAATTTTAAAGTACTTTGAATTTTAAGTTACTGGATATTTTAAGAAGGTTGAACTTTTAATACGTAAAGAATGTGGGACTTTTAAAGTTATTAAAGATTTTGGGGTTGAATAAGAGCTAAGGATTGAGGCTTACTAGTGATGTATTTGTGTGTCAAGTTGACAAGGGGTCAATTGTACCGCCTAGTTTTGTGTCAACTTGACACAGCTGGAGTTATCACAGAGAAAGGAGCTTCAGTTCGGGAAGTACCTCCATGAGATCTAGCTGTGGGGCATATTTTCAATTAGTGATCAAGAGGGAAAGGTCCCTTGTAGGTGGGACCAATTCTGGGCTGGCAGTCTCGGGCTCTATAGAGAGCAGGCTTAGCAAGCCAGGGGAAGCACACCAGTAAAGAACATCCCTCCATGGCTTTTGCATCATTTCCTGTTTTCTAAACAGCTTGAGTTCCAGTCCTGACTTCCTTCAGTAATGAACAGCAGTATGGATGTGTAATCTGAATAAACCTTTCCTCCCCAACTTGCTTCTTGGTCATGATGTTTTGTCCAGGAATCAAAACCCTGACTAAGAAAGCATGTGTGTACACATGTGTGGATTTAATGCCCTGGGGAGGTACAAGTGTATGGGATCCAGAAGCTGATGGGAATCTTCTGTGACAACTATTTTATTTACTGAGGAAGGGTCTCACAATGAACCTCAAGCTTGCAGGTGGTCTAGGCTGTGAGCTTTCCTCAGGGCAATCTTCATCTTTGTGTTCTGAGCACAGAGATACATGTATGCCACCATGCCTGCCCACCATTTGATGGGCTCTATTAATTGGACCTGTGGAGGCATGATTGTTCATACAAGCACCTTATAGATCAAGCCTCCTTACTAACCCATAGTTGTGATTTCATTTGTTATTTGAGACATGGTCTCACTCTTGCCCCAAGATAGCTTAGAAGCTGCCATGTAGCCCAGATTAGGATTGAACTCATAAAAATCCTCCTACCTCAGTCTTCCAAGTTCTGGGATTATAAGTCTAAGCTACCATGTCTGACTTTGACATGCCTTAGAGACAAGTCTGGGACATCAGGGCCTAGTGACAAGTGCCCCAGACACTGTGATGCTCTGTTGTCCCTGCATAAGAAGTGGGTAACTCCCTGATATCTTGCACCCCCTCACAAAAGCAAAGCAAAGAACAATCGTTACCTTCTCATCAGCCCTCCCAAAATTGAAAATACATTCTGATCTCAAGTCAATGTGAAGACTTCCTGCTGCTAGGAAGATCTCTGCCATGCAACAGTTACCACTGGAGGCAGTACCTGGACAATGGCAGGGGTCCTTCTGTTGAGCCTGAACTCAGTCCTCCTGCAGACCTTGCTGTGATGGTCCTTCCAAAGACCGCCCCCCCCAATCCTTGACCTTTAACTGCCACTGTAACCACTCCTTCCAGGAACCCTGTATTGATGATTTATGAGTTATAGAAGCTGAAAATTCGGGGTAGTATGTGGAACACCTTGTTTCAACTTTATAAACCTTAATGTGTAGGTCCCCTACTCCTCTCCAAGGCATTCAGATCTGTACTTCCTAAAATGCCATTTTGTTGTGGATTGCTGCTTTTGACTCTGGAGTCATGTGGCCAGCACAGGGAAGAGGCAGAATTCAAAGTCACTATGCCACCACGGTATCCACATGAATATTTGGGGTCCTCTAGGGTTCCCATATGTGCCACTCAATGTTCCCCGGTTGAGTCCAATGAGCCCTTTGTTCTCCCAGTCAGGATCTCCATTGTTCTTTTGTGACAGTGAGACCACTGAGTCCTGTGTCCTAATTCACATCTCTGCCCTTTCAGCCAGCTACACTAGCTAGCTTATGTTAGCAAGCTCAGTGTAGGGGACCACATCCTTTGAGTGGGTTGATGCTGTGGGAAGAGAGAAGGTTCTGCCACTTCTAAAGAGCAATTGATTGCTGTTGGGGAGCCCAGGTTATGAGCCCTCAATGGTGGGTAGGTGCTGCCTGTCAGATAATTTTAGTCTAGAGATGGATGCCATTTCCAGGAGGGACTCATAGCTTTTCTTAAAGCAAGGAAAGCTTCAACTGCCTCTCTTGGAGTCCTAGAGTATATTGGATGCCCACAGTGGGAAGGCCTGACTTGACACAGTGACAGCCTAGGATCCATCACTACCATGTCTTTTTGGATTTGAGAGATTGCTGCCACAGAGATGACCAGAATCTGTGTAATTAATATCCCAGGAGTCCTCATGGATATGGACAACACCCTGGAAACGTGGGAGCTATGAGCATTAATCCCTGCTCTGGAGGTTCTGAAGATCTGAGATTAGGGCAAGGTGAAAATCCTTGAAAGTAGAACTATCACTCAACGAGGGATGCCCTTGTCCCCGCAGCCTTCTCCCCTGGGACAAGCATAGATCCAAGTATGTGGCCAAGTTGCTGGTTGGGACATGAAAATTAAGTCGTGTGTAGGGATTCTGGGGCTTTCTTCCATATTCACCCTTAATTCTGTTGCAGTCTCTTCTAACATCTACTTCCAAGTGCTGGGTTTGCAGATACATACTCACTACCACCCTGGATATCCTCTGTGTGTTTTAAAAGAGCAGACTTCCCGTGGCCTCACTGGCTGAGGCACTCAGGTCCTGTAGGAGAGCTGGCCCTAATGCCATGAGCAAAGAAGAAATGGTCCTGACTCTTGCCAGTTGCCATAGGCAGAAAGCTGGCTCTGACCCCCACCCAGGTTAGTCAGGAGAGCTGGCATTAATAGTATAGGTGAGGGGGGGTTGGTGGGATGACCAATTCAACTATCACACAGGGCCAGATCTAGACCTTAGTGTTGGCCCAACCCAACATCTATTCAATGTGTGAACTGCTTGTGCATATGAAGGTCCTGGTCCTGCAGATCCAAAGCTACAGGAACTCTATGACATAGGACAACAACACCAGGAAGGAATTCTGGCACAAACCCAGTATTGATACTATATTAGAAGCCAGAGGCCTCCAACCAGAGCAATGACTCATTGTAGTGATCATCTGTGATCAGTGTTTTTTGAAGAAAAAGATATAGTGTGTGGCACACTGTGCTGCACCACAGCTACCATGTCGAGATGTTTTTCCTTACTTATTATTTTATTTTATTTTTATCTTTTTAGGGGGAGTTTGCAAGTGTATAATATGACTATGGAGAGATAGGGAGAGGAGTGATATTGAAGTACAGGATGGGAAATTCACAAAGAATCAATGAAAAGTTTTGTGAAGTTCAGACTATGCCCTTGAATAACTGTGATGCAGCTCAGTGGAGTTGATGCAATGAAAACAAGGGTATGTGTCAGAGTTCCTCAAGAAGAATGTCTGCCTGTGTATTTGTAAAGCACTGATTTGGTGAACACACACACACACACACACAACTTATCTAGTATACATGCATTGTGGTTGTTGCACAGGTCCATTTCTTAGGTTTTGAGAAAGAAGTGCATTTAGAAGTCCAAAGGTACTCACCCTCTTCAGGTCTTCATACCTAGAGACATCTTTAATATATGTTACTTGTTTTTATTTATGTCAGATAGTCAGATCATAGCACAGGGCTTAGGCACCAGTGAGACCTCACCCATGTTACTGCTAGCCAAACACAGTCTCATGCTACCCACAATACACTGGCTATAGTTAATTGTGTCTGCTTCCGACCCAGCAGGAGTTGGACAGGAATTCACACACCTATGTCTTGGTCATAGCTGTGTTGAGTAAGACACAAGTAGAGGGCAAATAGCTTCTTGTGTACATGAATAAGCACTGGAGAAGCCAAGAAAGTTCAATGTAGAGCTTACCTCTTCTGGAATGCCAGGAATGGATGTAGTTCCTATACACAAAAACTGGTGATTTTTCACTGTCGGTTGAGCCAGTCTTAGCCTGTATCTTCAAGAGTTAATGTTTTCCTACACCAGACCAGTTCCCTTTAAAACTTTGACCAGTGCTTCTAGCTTATACAATGTGCCCTTGTGAGAAATGTCATTTTTTAATTACTTTTTTTATTAGATATTTTCTTCATTTACATTTAAAGTGATATCCAGAAAGTTCCCCATAATCTCCCTCATCCCCACCCTGCTCCCCTACCCACCCCCTCCCACATAATGGCCCTGGCGTTCCCCTGTACTGGGGCATATAAAGTCTGCATGAACAAGGGGCCTCTCTTCCCAACGATGGCCAACTAGGCCATCTTCTTCCATATATGCATCTAGAGATATGAGCACAGGGAGAACTAGTTACTTATGTTATTCTTCCACCTATAGGAACTTCTGTGTTTGGCAGGCACTGGTATAGCCTCCCACGAGACAGCTATATCAGGGCCCTTTCAGGATTATCTTGCTGGCTTATGCAATAGTGTTTATTTTTGGTGGCTGATTATGGGAGGGAACCCTGGCAGCCACAGTCACTGGTTGGTCCATCCTTTTGATTCAGCTTCACACATGATCTCTGTAACTCCTTCAATGTGTGCTTTGTTCTTAGTTCTAGGAAGGGGCAAAGAGACCACATTTTGAACTTCATTCTTTTTGAGTTTCATCTGTTTAGTAAATTGTATCTTGGGTAGTCTAGGCTTCTGGGCTAATATCCACATATCAGTGAGTACATGTTATTTGAGTTCTTTTGTGATTGGGTTACCTCACTCAGGATGACACCTCCAGATCCATCCATTTGCCTAGGAATTTCATATATTTATTTTTTGTAATAGCTGAGTAGTACTCCATGTGTAAATGTACCAAATTTTTTTGTATCCATTCCTCTGTTGAGGGACATCTGGGTTCTTTCCAGCTTCTGGCTATTATGAATAAGGCTGCTATGAACACAGAGGAACATGTGTCCTTATTACCAGATGGAACATCTTCTGGATATATGCCCAGTAGAGGTATTGCAGGATCTTCCAGTAGTACTATGTCCAATTTTCTGAGCAACTGCCAGACTGATTTCCAGAGTGGTTCAACAAGCTTGCAGTCCCACCAACAGTGGAGGAGTGTTCCCCTTTCTCCACATCCACGCCAGCATCTGCTGTCACCTGATTTTTTGATCTTAGCCAGAGAAATGTCATTTGTATTTTACACCAGTCTAAGTAACTATCTAATCTTTGGAGCAGGCTAACCCTGATACCCACAGACATTATGTTTACCTCAGTCCAGTCATTCTTCCTAGACCTTTATCTTTGGCATTGGTTCTAAGTCAACAAAAAACCATCTTATGGATGAAGCTAGATGTAAAGATCTCCAATGTAAACATGTCTTAACCTTTTCTGTACTCATGGTGCTGAGTTGATTGTTATCTGAATACTTCCCCCAAATGTGTGCTGTGCTCCGTTAATATGGCTAAGATCAAATGATCTGGATCAGACTCTTAGCCCAGCCAGTCTTAGCCCAGCACTGGTACTAAAATCAGGCTCATCAGAGTTTGATTCATAACTCTTCCTTATTATTTTACCCTGCCTACTCTAAAGTGTACACACACACACACACTCACAGACACACACACACAGATACACACAGACACAACACACACCGTGAAACCATATTTAATGAATAGGATGTAATTTCAAGGTCATTTGGAGTACTGATGAGAGGAAGAATTAGAGCCGAGTTTAGAGGTTAGAGGTTAGAGGTTGAGGTATAATAAAGCAATCCTGGACAACATGGGATCTAGCTGAGCACTGCCCAATTCTTCAAGTCCATCTTTACAGTGCCAACAGCAGGCTGAGACCCTCTGCCCTCTTTAGTCTACTAGGAAATTCCACTGGTGTACAACAAGATTCCACAGACTAGGGTGACATATATTCAGAAGGAAGGACTGTGACTTGGTGTTCCAGCCATTAACCCTTCCTGATCCCCAGAAACCACACATGGTTTCTTAACCCAGAGCACTGCAGGAGTGGGGCTACACTCTACCCAAATCAGGCATGGGCCTACTCAACTCCACAGAGACAAAAGCTAAGTCATGATAAAGCCAATTGGGTTTTTATTTCTCCACCAGAGAACTGTCTTCTTAGAAATCATGTGATTGGCAGTCTGACAATCTACCTAATGAACTTGGAAGCACCCTGCACCCCAGTGTGGCACCTCCTGAACTATCCCTTTTCTCCCCTGCCCCTTACTCAAGCTATATAATCTAGCCCCTCTATTTCAAAAAAGTAGGTGTCCTCCAACACAATCTTCAGAATCATTTATACTACTATCCATGCAATAGCATAATCCCTAGCTCCTCTACATGCTGACACTACAGTCCATGGGGGAGGGGCAAGTGACATTTGAAGGAAGTACACTTAGTTAACATGAAACCTTTGATGTATAATTCAAGGTTTGTGAGGCAGGCATATGTGACCCTGTCTACTTAACAGAGGCCATTCATTCTCTGAGGAGGATAATGGGCTTGGCTAATTTTGACCTATTCATTGTGACAGTAAATAGGCTTCTGGCTGAGTTGAAAGGCAGGAGAGAGGGCTGGGTGTGTACTTATCTTGCATGTAGCCCTCTCTTCAGAGGGCCTGGCTTCTCTAACAGAAACCTGGCAAGATCTGGTACCTCTAACTCTAAGATTATTCAAGTACACTGTTGACGAGAAGGAATTCTCAATTAAATTCACCAGACAGTCATTAAATCCACCCTCAGGTGGTGATTCCCTTCGATCGAGGGGTTGTCAGCACGACCCATCTTTCACTCCCGGAGTACTCTTGGGGAACAGATTCTGAAAATCTTTTTGTCACACGACGTGACACCAATATACCGGAAAAGGAGGTTTCCCTTTCACTACCAGGTATTGCCTTCCTAGAGTAGGGGATGGAGTCAGAAGAGCAAAAGAGCAACAGGATTATGATGCTGGACAGAACTCTCTGTACTCAGAAGGAAGGACTGTGACCTGGTGTTCCAGCCATTACCCCTTTCTGCTCCCCAGAAGCCACACATGGTCTCAGAAAATGCTAGAATACAGAGAATACAGAAGATTAACTGAAAAAGGGACTCCATGACACTGCTTTTCTCCTGGGGTAAGACTTGGTAGTGACTTAACTGCTCAGAAAGTATGCATGTCCTGTCAGTGACCTCGCCCATCCTCTGTAAAAGTGCTATATATCCACAATGGGTGGGGACATTGTGCATTGGATCTGTCATTGACACCCTACATTTCTTTGCAGAGGCTTGCTATCATCTGCTCTCTGTTTCATGTGCACGTGTTCACACATGAGCCAATACCTAGGTCCGCATGTAAAGGAACTACAGAGACAAATTTTCCTCATTAACAAGCATGTGGCTTCTTCATGGAGGCTTCTAGGCATCAGGGACACTGGGGACATTCTTCCTCTGCCTAAGACTGCCTTTTGCCATGAAAAGCATCCCTGGTTCTAGATACCATGTGCTAATAGCCCCCGCAGCCCCTTATATCACCCAAAAACCACATCACACACGGCTTAGCAACTTCCAACCCAGTTTCAGTTCTTGACTCAGGACTATCACTTTGTGAATGCAGGTCCCTGTTGGGGACTTGCTCACCAGAGCCAGTCTGTAGGTATTTCTCAGTTGTTTGTTTGCTCATATGAAGGAGGTCTCTGGGCTCTGAGCCACTGAAACCTATACCCTCTAATTAGAAAAAGGAAAAAGCCAGGTGGTGGGTGCAGAAGCAGCAGCTGGAGGACCCCTTTGATATTTATGTGTTTGAGCCAGCTGGGTCTACTGAGCAAGTCCTAGGACACCAAAAGCTACATAGAGAAACTTTGTCTTGAAAAAAAACCCATGAAACATAACAAAACAAAATCAGGAAACAGCTGAGCAAGTTGCCTCATGTCATTGCTGTCTGAAAGGCAAGCACAAGTCAACCATGGCCACTGCCGTTCTGACCTCATAGTCCTCCTGCACCATGGTCCCTCCCCAAATGCATGATCCTCCATTCACAACTGCTATACAAATCTGTCCAGCTCCTACACAATAAACATAATGGCAAGGAGAAAATAAGTATAAAACCACCTCCCCTTTTAGGATTCCAGCTGGGAGGCACTTAGAGAAATTAAAGTAGTTACTTCAGTCCACATCTGACAGACCTTGCCACTGTGCCTGTAACCTGGTCAGAGAGGAAGTAAGGAGTGGTGTCAGGAGGTAGCTGCTAGGTGGCAAAGGGAAGAGCCCTCAAGATAGGGTTGTGGGTGGGAGTGTGGGACTGGGAAGGAAACACTGGGTTGGTGGTGGATGAAAGAAGTAGGCAGACATGTGTTCCTTGGAGAAAGCTGTGTGGAGGGTTGAAGGGAGGGTCAATTGGATGCCTGAGCCCTGTGAAAACCCAGGGATGTGATTGTTGATCTATTAACTGGCTTCAACTCCCAAGGTTTTATCTGTGCAGCTTTTCTTTAAGGATGGAAATTTGTCACACTACAAAATCCTGTGTGCTCATGGCAGGAGGGTACAATGGAGATGGCAAAGGGCCTCAGGGTTGTGGGTATACCTACATTTCCATTGTGTGCCCAGTGCCCAAGGTGTCCTGGGATCAGGAAATTGGAAATTGGCTTGTGGTGGATGAAGCCAATTGTGCTGGGTGCTTTTCCTGGTCGGAAATCCTAACATTGCCTGCCTTGAAACTATCATCACATACCAGAAGGACTTTTGGACATCACTACACATGCCAAAATCCCTGGCCACCAGAGACGCTCTCCTTAGACTCTATCCTGTTGCCCTGGCCTTCTAGTCAGGACACTGGCCTGTATGCACACAAACTGACAGAGTTCTACTTGTTTTCCCAGCTGATATTTCAAGGGATTTGGAATCCTTATTGCCTGGACTTTGACTTTTCCTTATGTCCCAGCCCATGCCACATGAGACCCAAAGGCTATACCTTTCATACTCCAAGAAGTCCTGAGCTCTAAGATACGCCTATACTTGTAGTTACACATGTATTGCAGGAAGCCTCATGGTGAGCCTCAGCTTTAAGCTGACTCTGGGAAGTTCAGTGTTCTGTCATGCTCCAATACAGAGGGACCAGCTCTGTAGGTTTATTGTGGGACAGGTCAGAAGAGCCCTCTCTACCTGGTGGCCCCAGTACCTACTTACACACCCATTCACTGTTTCAGCTAATATTTGTTATCTCTGTCTTCCCAATATGGTGACTGTGTTTCTAATACCTCTTGGGGTGCAGGTCTCTCCTGTGGGGCTGGCTAGCTGAGACAGCAGTACAGACCATACTTCAACAACTGTGGTTCTTGGTTCACTTTTGCTTTTGATGGAGGTGACAGCTTTTGGGCAGTGATATCCATGTTCTGTCCTAGCAGCCAGCAGCTGTGTGGAAGACATTGGAGAGAGGTCTAGTCTAGGGAGTACATGACCTAGCCCTCAGGTATTGGCTTCTTTCTCAGCTCAGGGACTAGAGTGCTATCATTACATTGGGGTTCCACTTGAGACTTCCTGAAAATCACTTTCCAGCCACCACCCTGATGGATTTAGTATTGCTCAGGAGGCAGAAATTATTGTGGGTAAGTTCCCTGTGACCTATAGAAAGATGTGTGAGAATGACTTTGAGAAAATGTCGGGTCTGGGCATTTGTTGTGGACCATGGTCCCCATCCCTCCAAGTAGAGCTTTCCTGGTGTTGGAGTGGGACTCCTGAAAAGTGAGGGTGTTGGATTCCAGGGATGTGCTAGGATATAGATCATAAAGCAGGGATGCCCATTGGCATGCTTGGTGTTCATCCTCCTCCTCAGTTGCCAGTGTAGTCACTGGCTCACTGACAGAATAGGAGACCTGGAAGCATCTAGTGAGTCTTTGCATAAAATGAAGGAATCTGGGGCTTAGGCTAAAGATAGAAAGAGACATTAGGACATAATCATATCCTCCAAAATGCCAGTGTCCAGGCATAACCTCCAGATAGACATGGCGGAAGTAGCCACACCCTGCTATGCAGTTTCCTGTTCCTGACCACAGCCTGCCTGTCTCCTGGAGCAGATCTCCTAGATATAACTGCCTGGGGAACTGCAGGTGTCTGAGAGGCTGGTTTTCCTTTCTGCTGTGCCACTGCGTGATCTTACACTGTGCTGTGCTGTGTGTGTGTGTGTGTGTGTGTGTGTGTGTGTGTGTGTGTGTGTGTATTATTGAGGGTGCACACCTATCAGTGTATACAAAGTTCAGAGGACATAATTAAGTATTGATCTTCTGGCAATGTTTACTGTTTTATGCAAATGAGTCCATTTTCCTGGAAATGTAATTTCAGGTGGTTGTAAACTACCATGTGGGTTCCAGAAACCAAACCCTGGACATTTGTAAGAGCAACAAGTGCTGTTAACTGTGGAGCCATGTCTTCAGTCCCAACCACCTTGTTTTTTGAGACAAGATCTTTCACTATAACCTAGGATTTGCCAGGCATGCTAGGGTTGGAGAGAAGGGAGGTAGCAGAGAGCTCCTAGGACCTTCTGATTCCCTGCCCCAGCACAGAGATCATAATCAGCACTCCCAGGCTTGGCTGATTCTTTACATGGTTGCTGGGGATTGAACTTGGGTCCTTAGGCTTCCATGTGGCCAGCACTTCACTGAGTGAGCTGCTTCCTGAGCACACTGTGTATAAGAACATGTGTGTACACATATGTGGATGTTATGCACTGGGAAGGTCCAAGTGTATGGAACCCAGAAGTTGATGGGAATCTTCAGTAACAACCATTTTATTTACTGAGGCAGGGCCTGACACTGAACCTCAAGCTTTCATGTTGAGCTGGTACAGCCAGTGAGCTTACCTAAGGGATCTTTATCTTTGTGTCCTGAACACAGAGATACAATTAGGCTATTATGCCTGTCCATGTTTTGATGCACTCTAGCAATGGAAACTGCGATTATTATGGTTGTGTACAGATAAAATTGTTTCACCAAGACTCCTTACCAGCCCATGGTTTTGATTTGTATTTTGTTTGTTATTTGAGACAGGGTCTCCTTCTAGCCTCAGGATAGACTAGAAGTCCCCATGTAGCCCAGTTTGGAATTGAACTCATAAAAATCCTCCTTCCTCAGTCTTACAAGATATGGGATTACAAGTCTGAGCTACCATGTCTGGATTCAACATGTCTTAGAGACAAAACTAGGCCATCCAGGAGAAGTGGCATGTGTCCCAGACTTAGGGATCCTCTGTTGTCCCTGCATTAGAAAGTAAAGAACAATCTCTGCCTTCCCATCTGCCCTACTAATCTTGAAAATATTGAGTTCCTGCATACTGCCTTCAACTTCAATGTGAATACTTCCTGTTGCAAGGAAGACCTCTGCAATGCAGCAGTTCCCACTGGAAGCAGCACATGGACAAACACATGGGCTGGTCATGTTCAGCCTGGGCTCAGTCCTCCTGCCGACCTTGCTGTGATGATCCTTCCAACAACCTCCACATTTGTCCTTTTATCCTCATATGCCACCACTGCTTACTGGAGCCCTCTAGCGATGATTTATCAGTTATAGAAGTTCTGATGTGAGGGTAGTGTGTGGAAAACCTTGTTTCAACTTTATAGCCCCTTCTGGGTAGGTGCTCCACACTTCTCTAGGGATTTCAGATTTGTACATCCTAGAATATTATTTTGTTGTGACATGCTAATCTTGGCTATGGAGGCATATGACTAGCACAGGAAAAAGTCAGAATTCTAAGGTATTATGCCATTACTATGCACAAATATGTATCTGGGGTCCTACAGGTTTTCCGAGTGTGCTGTTCAATTTCATCCTGTTGAGTCCAATATACCCTTTCTTCTTTCAGCCAAGGTCTCTATTTTCCTTCTGCTATTCTGAGTCTACCAAGTCCTGCTTGCCAGTTCACATCTCTACCCTTTCAGCTGGCAATATTAGCTAGCTCATGTTATCCAGCTCAGATTGGGGGACCACTCAGTTTGGTGGAGCTGATACTGGGGGAAGAGAGAGGGTTCTGCCACTTCTAAAGGGCACTGGCTTGTGGTGGAGAAGTCCAGAAGAAGAGTCCTCAATGGGTAGGGGCTGCCCTGTCAGATTCTTTTTGTCTAGAGATGGAAGCCATTTCCTGCAGGGACTGACTCATGGCTTGGTTCAGAGAGCACAAAGTCTCACACTGCCTCTTCTGGAGTCCTAGACTATAATAGATGCCCCCACTGTGAAGGCATGACTTGACACATTGACAACCTAAGATCCATCGCTGATCTATCTTTTGGGCCTTGCAAGCTTGCTAGATGACTAGAACCTGTGTAGTAAACATCATAGGAGTCCTCATGGATATGGACAGCACCCTGGAAACATGGGAGCTATGAGCATTAATCCCTGCTCTGGCAGTCCTGAAGATCTGAGATCATGTCAAGGTGAAAATCCTTGAAGGTAGAACTATCACTCAACTAGGGATGCCATTGCCCCTGCAGCCTTCTCCCGTGGGACAATCATAGATCCAGGAATGTGGCCAAAAGGCTTTAGGACATGAAACTTGAATCATGAGTAGGGATTCCTGAAATTTCTTCCATATTGGACTTTATTCTGTTGTAGTCTCTTCTAACCCCTGCTTCAAAGCAGAGGGGTATGCAGGCATGTACTCACTACCACCCTGGCCATTCCCTGTGTGTTGTAAAAGGGCAGACTGCCCATGACCTCTCTGGCTGAGGAACTCAGGCCCTGCAGGAGAGCTGGCCTCAATGGCATGAGCACAGGAAAGCTGCTCCTGACTCTTGCCAAATGGCACAGGCATTACAACCCACATCTGAGAAAAGCAGGTGAGCTGGTCATGACACTTACCTGCATAAAGCAGAGGAGCTAGCCTTGTTAGTTTGGGTGGTGGAGATCTGGTGAGATGACCAATTCAACTAACACCCAGGGCTAGATCCAGGGCTAGTGTTGACCCACACAACATCTTCCCTATCTATGGACTGTTGGTGCACATGAAGGTGCTGATTCTGCACATCCAAAGCTACAGGATCTCCATGACATAGGACAACAACATCAGAGAGTAATTCTTCCATAAACCCAGTATTCATACAATATCAGAAGACAGAGGCGTTTAATTAGAGCAATAACTCATCATAATGATCATCTGTAAGTAATGTTGTTTCAACAAAAGCATATACTATGTGGAACACTGTGCCCTGCCACAGCTACCATGTTGAGATTTTTTATTATTTTTTATTAATAATGTTTTGAGGGGCAGGTTGTAAGGGTGGTGGATGGCTATGAAGGGATGGGGAGATAAGTGGAATTAAAGTACATGTTGCAAAATTCAAAAAGAATTATTATCTTTTTATTTTTAAAGTGTGGACTGTGCACTTGAATAACTGTGAGGCAGCTGAGTGCTGTAGATGCAATTAAGACAAAGGAAATCCTCAGAGATCCTCAAGAAGAGGAGCTGCTCCTGTGTCTATGAAGCACTGCTTTGGAGTACACAAACACAAACACACAAACACACACAGAAACACACAAACACACACAGAGAGCTTCTCTAGTGTTTATGCCTTCTTGTTCTACTACAGATCCATTTCTTAGGTTTTACATCAGTGGAAGTTTCTAGAATGCAAATTGTGGCAGAAGGTCTGGTGCCACTCCTGACAATGAATAGATGGCCTTGAAGAATTGGACAGTGCTCAGCTAGACTCCACTTTGGCCAGGACTGCTTTACTATGCCTTAACCTCTACCCTCTAACCTCTAACCTCTAACCTCTAACCTCTAACCTCTAAGCTCTGCCCTAAATCTTCCTCAAATCAGTATTCAAGATGACCTTGAGGTAACGTCCAATTTATTTATTAATTCTACTAACACCTTGTGTGTGTCTCTCTGTGTGCCTGTGTGTGTGTGTGTGTGTGTGTGTGTGTGTGTGTGTTGACTTTAGAATAGACATGGGAAAATAATAAGGATGAAGCATGAATAAAACTCTGATGAGATTTAACCAGTAGCAGGGCTGGGCTAAGACTTCTAAGACTTCTAGAATCTGAACCAGATAATTTTATTTTAGCCATAAAATTCATTAATTAATTACTTCATTCATTCAGCAGAGCACATATTTCTGGGAAAATATTCAGATAACAATCCACTCCGCTCCATGAATACTGCAATGCTTAAGACATGTTTATATTGAAGATATTTACATACAGCTTCATCCATAAGATGTATTCTTATTCATTTAGAAACAATATGCAAGATAAAGGTCTAGGAAGAATGACTGGACTGAGGTAACCATAATGCCTGTGAGTGTCAGGGTCAGCTTGGTCCAAAGATAGTCACTTAGGCTTTTGTAACATACAAATAATATTTATCAGAAGGATGAATTTTATAACCTAGAATCAATGGTCAAGGTTTTAAAGGAACCTTGTCTGGGATAAGTAAAACATAAACACTTGGAGATGCAGACCAAGACTGACTCCAGGATAGCAGAAAATCACCACGTTGTGATCTACATGAAGTACATCCAGTCTTGGCATTCCAGGAGAGGCAAGCTGTGTGTTTAAAGTTCCTGGATTCTCCAGTGCTTGTCCATGTACACAGACCCCTTTGTCTTTCTATTTGCATGTTATTCAAGACAGCTATGGCCAAGACACAGGTATGTGAATTCCTGTCCAACTGTTGGAAGCAGACACAATTAATCATAGCCAGAGTATTTGGGCAGAATGAGACTCTTTTTGGCTATCAGTCACATGGGTCAGGTCTCACTAGTCCCTAAGTTCAGTGTTATGATCTGACTGTCTGAGATAAAATAAAAACAAATAATATATATTAAAGATTTATCCAGGTATCAAGACATGAAGAAGGTGAGTACCTTTGGACTTCTAAATGCACTTCTTTATTAGAACCTAAGAAAAGGATCTGTGGAAGAACCACAGTGCATTTACACTAGAGAAGTTTTGTGTGCATTTGTGTGTGTGTGTGTGTGTGTGTGTGTGTGTGTGTGTTCACCAAAGCAGGGTTACACAGACATATACATGTCTCTTCTTCTTGAGGAGTTCTGATGTTTTCCCTTTAATTGCATAATGTTTTAATTGCATCCCAGGTACTCAGGTGCACGTCCACACTTGAGAAAAATCATTATTGATTTTTGTGAATTTCCCATCATGCACTTTAATTCTATTCATCTAACCATTCCTCCATAGCCATCCTTCCTCATTGCAACTTCCCCCTGAAAACATAGAGAAAACATCTTGACATGGTAGCTGTGGTATGGCATAGTGTGCTACACAGAATATCCCTTTTTTCAAACAATTTTACTCACTGATGATTCGTTGCTCTGGTTGGAGACTACTGGCTTCTGCTACACCATCAGTACTGGGTTTGTACTAGAATTTATCTCTGATGTTGTTCCCCTGTGTCATGGAGATCCTATAGCTTTAGATCTGAAGAACCAACATCTTCATGTGCACCAACAATTCATACATGGAGTAGATGTTGGGGTGGGCCAACTCTGAGCCCTGGAACTGGCCCTAGGTGGTAATTGAGTTGGTCATCCCACCATCTCTCCTACACCCAAACTACCAAGGTCAGCTCTCCTGCTTTGGCCAGGTAGGGGCCAGGGCCAACTCTCCTGCCTGTGGCAGCTGGCAGGCATCAGAACCTGCTTGCCTGTGCTCATGCAATCGGGGCCAGCTCTCCTTCATGGCCTGAGGGCCCCAGAGTGAGGCCATGGGCAGTCTGCCCTTTTAAACACATAGGGAATTTGAAGGGTGGTAGTGGGTACATACCTGAAAATCCAACACTAGGAAGCAGAAGCCAGAAGAGACTGAAATAGAATTAAGGGTGAATATGGAAGAAATTTCCAGAATTCCTACTCATGACTCAAGTTTCATGGCTCAATGAAGGCTCCCTGGTTGATAATGTGTCAAGTCAGACCTTCCCACTAGGGACATCCAATACAGACTAGGATTCTAGGAGAGGCACTGTGAGACTCTGTTTGTTCTGAGCCAAGCCTTGAGCACCCGCAGAAAATGACTTCCATCTCTAGAATAAAATAATGTGACAGAACATCCTCCACACACTAATGAGGGCACATCACCTGTGCTTCCCCACCAGAAGCAAGTGTTCTTTGGAAGTGGTAGAATATGCTCTCTTCCCCCAGCATCAGCCCACCCAAATTAAGTGTTCCCGACACTGGGCTGTATAACTGTGATCTAGCTAGTATAGTTGGCTGAAATGACAGAAATGTGAACTGGCAGGCAGGAATCAGTGGACTCAGTGTAGAAAAAAAAAAACAGAGACCTTGTCTGGGAGAACAAAGTTTTTATTGGACTCAGCAGGGGACATGGAGCTGCACATATGGGAAGCCTGCAGAACCCCAGATATTTCTGCATGGTTGTTTATGGCACAATACGTTGAAATTCTTCCATGTTCTAGCCACATGCTGCCAGGGTCAAGAGTAGCAAGCCACAACAAAAGAACATTCCAGCAAGTACAGATTTGAAAGCCCTAGAGAGGAGTGAAGCACCTACCCAGCAGGGGCTGTGAAGATGAAACAAGGTATTTCACACACTACCCCACCTTGGAGCTTTTATAGCTCATAATTCATCACTAGAGAGATCCAGGAATCAGTTGTTGCAAATGAGGATGAAAGGACAAGGTTGGGGGATCACTGGAAGGACCATCACAGCAGGGTCTGCAGGAAGACTGAGCCCAAGCTGTACAGAAGCAACCCAGCCAGGGTTCAGAAGATTCTTTTAGTGAACATGACATCATTGCAGAGGTCTTTGGAGCAACAGAACGTATCCACGTTGACAACACCCGCCTCAGTATTTTCCAGAGTAGTAGGGCAGTCGGGAAGGCACCGACGGATCGTAAATAGGACTGTGTGAGAATTTGCAAGATATCAGAGAGTGACTCAGTTCTTAAACAGAAAGAACATAGCTTTCCAAAATCTGGGCCATGTGCTACTAGGCCTGGATGACACAGACTTGTCTCTAAGACATGTTGAAGACATACATGATAGCTTAGATTTGTAATCTCAGAACCTAGAAGACTTAGGCGGTAGATTTTTGTGTGTTCAATTCCAAACTGTGGGCTTCTAGGCTATCCTGTGGCTACAGTGAAACCCCATCTGAAATAACAAATGGACCAAACAAAAGTCAAAACCGTGGGCTGGTAAGGAGGGTTGGTCAATAAAGTGCTTGTGTGCACAAGCATGAGCACCCAGTTAATGTCTCTAGAGCTCATCACAGGATGGGCTGGCATGGTGGCCTACTTTTACTACTGTAGTCAGGACACAAAGATGGAGATCCATGAGGTAAGCTCACTGGCTAGAGCTTACCACCTGCAAGCCTGGGGTTCAATGTGAGACCCTTCCTCAGTAAATAAAATTGTTTTCACAGAAGATACCCATAAACTTCTCGGTCCCATACCTTCCAAGTGCATGACATCCACACATGTATACACAGATGTTGTTACATGCAATGTGCTGGAGAAGCAGCTCAGTTAGTAAAGTGCTTGCCACATGGAAGCAAAGGACCCAAGTTCAATCCCCAGCAACAATGTACACAGCCAGCCAATCATGGTGGTTATGATCTCTATGATGGAGGGGCTGATAGGGGGATATCAGGAAGTCCTAGGTGATGGTAGTACTTGATATGATCTCTGTAATGTGGAGGGGGATCAGGATGTCCTAGGAAATATCTGCTACCTGCATCAACTAGACCCCCAGCATACTTGGCAAATGCTAGGTCTCAGTGAAACATCTTGTCTCAAAAAACAAAGTGGTTTGGACTGGACACATAGCTCAGCTGTTAAAAGCACTTGTTGCTCTTGCAAAAGATCAAGGTTTCTAGACCACACAGGGTCATTTACAACCTAGTGAAATTCCAGTTCCAGGAGAACCAAAACATATTTGCATAAAAAACTAGACTGTAACTAAGGAATTTGTCTTAAGGGTGTCCTCTGATCTTACATTCATTACATTACATACATTCATACATGAGGACCCATATTTATAGACACACAAACATACAGTCACAACACAGTGGCACAGCAGAAAGGACAACCAGCCTCTTAGACTCTTGCAGTTCCCCAGGCAGTTATAGCTAGGAGATCTGCTCCAGGAGACAGGTAGGCTGTGGTCAGATCAGGAAACTGGACAGCATGGCAGGACTGCTCCTGCCTGGTCTATCTGAGCATGTACCTGGAGTCTGACAGTTTGGAGGATCTGATATGTACTAAGGTTTCTTTCAATCAAGATGCCTAAGTCATTCCTTTAGCCTAAACTCCAGATTCCTTCGTTATATGCAAACACCCAATAAATGCTTCCAGCTCTCCTGGTCTGTCAGTGAGCCAGTAAGACCCTAGACATAAAGTACGGGTATAAGCATCACATGAGCACACTGGCAACAGAGGGGGATGATGAACACCATACATGCCAAAGGGCAGCCCTGCTTGATGATCCACATCCCAGCACATCTCTGGACCCCAACATTCACAACATTGCAGGAGTCCCACTCCAACCCCAGGAAAGTTCTACTTGGAGGGAGGGAAACATGGTCCATAACAAATGCACAGACACAACATTTTCTCCAAAGCCACCATTACCCATCTTTATATAGGCCACAGGGAACTTACCACCATCAATTTTTATCTGCTCAGTAACACAAATATCATCATCGTTGGGGCATGGTCTTGCTGCCCGGGCAAAACAACGTCCAATCCCTTCGCAATAGTAGCACCACCGTCCTTGAGCTGAGAATGAAGCCAATACATTAGGACTAAGGCATGCTCTTCTTAGTCTAATCTCCTCCTCTCCGATGTCTTTACTCCAGGACAGAGCAAGGACATTACTCCCCAGTCACCTCTGCCCAAAGCAAAAGTGAAACAAGTGTCACAGTTGTTCAAATATGCTAAGTACACCTGTCTCAGCTAGCCAGCCTGACAGATGAGACATGCACCCCACTAAAGGTATTTGGTAGACAGTCACCATATTGGGAAGACATAGATAACAAATGCCTGCTGAAGAGGTTAGTGAGAATGTAAGTAGGTACTGGGGCCATGAGAGGGGAGGGCTGTTCTGACCTGTTCCAACCTACATCTGCTGAGCTGGTCCCTGGGTATTGGAGCATGATAGAGCACTGAATTTCCAAGTGCCCAGCTCAAAGCTGAGGCTCACCATAATACAGATGTAACTAGAAGTATAGGGGTATCTGAGAGCTGAAAGCACACAGAGTAGTGAAGTTCTAGCAATGGGCTCTCATATGGAATGTGCTGGGGCTTAACAAAAAGTCAAATGTTTATAGATAAGGATTCCAAACTCCCTGACTTGGTAACCAGTCAAGAAATGAGGCTCTGCCAATTTGAGCAAACACAGGCCAGTGTCCTGACTGGGAGGCCAGGGCAATAGGGTAGAGTCTAAGGACAGTCTGCTCTGGTTACCAGGGTTTGAGGCACAGATACTGAGTTCCAAAAGTGCTGCTGGCATTTGGTGATGGTTTCAAGGCAGGCCCTGGCAGAATTATAGACCCAGTAAAGCACCCCAGCCCAGGAGGCTTCACCCACCACAAGCCAATTCCTTATCCCTGACCCCAGCATACCTCAGTCACCAGGCACACAATGAAGGTGCAGGTGTACCCACAACCCTGAGGACCTTTCCTATCTCCATTTTACTCTACTGGCCCTCTCTCATTTTCAATCTCACCTTTTTCTGCACACAGTAGGACCACAAGAAGGATGAGCACACAGGACTTTGTAGAGTGACAACTGTCTATCTTTGGAGACGGGTTGCACAGATCAAACCTTGGAAGTTGAAGCCAGTTAATAAATTGACAATCACATCCCTTGGCTCTCACAGGCCTCAAGCATCCTATCTTCCCTCCCTTAAACCCTCCACACAGCTTTCCACAAGGAATTCATGTCTGCCTACCTTCCACCCAGCTTTTCCTTTCTAATCCCACACTCCCACCCACAGCCCTATCTTGAGGGCTCTTCCCTTTGTCACCTAGCAGCTCCCTCCTGAAACCAATCCTTACTTCCTCCCTGACCAGGTTGCAGGCACAGTGGCAAGTTCTGTCCCATGTGCATGGAAATAAATACTTTACTTTCTCTCAGCTCCTCCCAATGGGATCCTGAAAAGGGAGGGGCTCCTATACTTATTTTCTCCAGGCCATCATTTCTATTGTTTAAAAGTTCCCAAGATTTGTTAGTGACATGGTCCAGCCAAATTTATAGCAGTTGGGGAGGGAGGATCACTCAGTTGGGGATGGTCCATGATACAAGAGGAATAAGAGGACAGAGGGGCAGGGGCCCCAGTTGACTTGTGCTTCACATTCAGAAAGCAAGTGAAGGAGGTAACTTGCTCAGCCCTTTCCTGGTTTTTCCTTCTGTTTCTTTTATTTGTTTCTTTGTTTGTTGGTTGGTTGGTTGGTTGGTTGGTTGGTTGGTTGGTTGGTTGGTTGGTTTTTTTTAACAGAGTTTCTCTGTGTAGCTTTGGCTGTCCAGGGACTTGCTCAGTAGACCAGGCTGCCTCCAACACACAGCTATCAAAGATATGCTGTAGCTGCTGCTGCTTCTGCTACTCCCACCTTGTTTTTCTTGTTTATAAATAGGATGTATGGGTTACAGAGGCTCAGAGTGAGAGTGAGGAGGGGCCATACAGCCCTTCTTAAAGTATGCTGCTATCTTTTCGGTTGATAGGTATCTGGGGAGGAGTTTAGCATGAAGGTCAGAAGCTTAGGACATTGCCTATGTGATTACTAACGATGATTCTCCTGTGGGGGCTGAGGGGGCAGTAACTTTGACAGGAGCCAGGGTTCCAGGAGGCATGAGAGAACACCTCTGTACCATGTAGGTGAATTATCACCACCGGGTCCTAGGGTTCAACATCTCAGTTAAACTGGAGTCCAGAGTGTCTATGTGTAGCCCAATGCCCCACACACAGACTTGATCTTTTGTCCCATGTTACACTCACCCATCTTTATATAGACCACAGGGAACTTATCCATAATAACTTCGGCCTCCTGAGTTATACAGAATCCAAGAACACATCAAAACGATCATCCATCATCACCAAGTAGGCTTCATCCCAGGAATGCAGGGATGGTTTACTATATGGAAATCCATCAATGTAATACAGTATATAAACAAACTCAAAGGTAAAAACCACATGATCATCTCCTTAGATGCTGAGAAAGCATTTGACAAAATCCAACATCCATTCATGATAAAGGTCTTGGAAAGATCAGGAATTCAAGGCCCTTACCTAAACATGATAAAAGCAATCTACAGCAAACCAGTGGCCAACATCAAGCTAAATGGAGAGAAGCTGGAAGCAATCCCACTAAAATCNTAGTTGGCCATCAGTGGGAAGAGAGGCCCCTTGGTTATGCAGACTTTATTTGCCCCAATACAGGGAAACACCGGGGCCAGGGGGTGGGAGCGGGTGGGTAGGGTAGCAGGGCCGGGAGGGGGGAGGATATAGGGAACTTTCTGGATAACACTTGAAATGTAAATGAAGAAAATATCTAATAAAAGTTGAAAAAAAAAAATAAAATAAAAGAAAAAAAAATCTTAAAAAAAAAAAAAAAAAAAAAAAAAAAAAAAAAAAAAAAAAAAAAAAAAAAAAAAAAAAGAGGTAGAAAATACTTAAGGGCTACAGCATGTGCTTCCCAGATTGGATCCCTCCTCTCCAATATCTTTACTTCCACACAGCTGCTGGCCACTAGGGCAGAGTAAGGACATTAATGCACAGTATACTCCACCAAAACTAAGAGGCACAGTTGGTTAAATAAGCTCAGTACTACTGTCACAGCTAGCCAGCCACACAGAAGAGACCTGCACCCCAAGAGGTATTAGAGAGATAGTCACCATCTTGAGAAGACATAGATACTAAATGTACACTGATGAGTGGGTGTGTAAGTAGGTCCTGTGTCTATGAGAAAGGGAGGGATGTTCTGAACGATCCACCCCTACACATGCAGAGCTGACCCCTGGTAATTGGAGTATGAAAGAACACTGATATTCCCACAGTCCATCACAAGGTGAGGTTCAACATGATGCTTCCCACAACACAGATGTAACTAGAAGTATAGGGGCATCAGAGAGCTCTGATTTCTTAGTTTAGGGATTTTCTAGCATTGGGGCCATATGTGGGATGGGATGGGCATAAGAAAAAGTCAAATGCTAAGAGTTAAAGATTCCAAAGCCCTTGAATGGGCAGCTGAGTCAGGAAAGGAAGGCTCTGCCAGTTTGAGCACACAGGCCACTGGCCTGAATAAGATAACACGTCAGCAGGGTAAAGTCTAAGGACAGGCTGTTCTGGTGGTCAGGGTTTGTGCCAGAGGTAGTGAGGTCCAATAGTCCTGCTGGCATCTTTTGATTGTTGCAAGGATGGTGCTGGCAGGCTTACAAACCAAATAAAGCACCCCAGCACAGGAAGCTTCACCCACCACAAGCCAATTCCCAATTCACTGACTCCAGCACACCTTTGGTACTGTGCACACAATAGAAGTGCAGGTGTACCCACAACCCTGAGGATCTTTTCCATCTCCATTGTACCCTCCTGCCACTCTCCCATTTTCCATCTCACTTCTTTTTGTACACAAGGGACACAAGAATGATCAGCACACAAGACTTTGTAGCATAACTGTCCATCCTCAGAGAAAGGATGCACAGATAAAACCTTGGAAGTTGGAGCCCATTAATAGATCCCCAATCACAGCCCTGGGCACTCACTCAGCTCAGTCATCCAATCTTCCCACCCTTCAACCCTCTACACAGCTTTCCCCAAGGAATTCATGTCTGCCTAATTCCCTCATCCACCACCCACCCAGCTTCATAATCCCCCACTCCCTCCCACACCCCTATCCTGAGGGCTCTTCCCTTTGCCACCTAGCAGCTTCCTCCTGACACTAGTCCTTACTTCCTCTCTGACCAGGTTGCAGGCACAGTGGCAAGGTCTGTCAGATGTGGACTGAATTTCTTTACCCTTCCTCAGATCCTTCTAGATGGCATCATGAAAAAAGAAATTTTTGGTTCTTACATTCTCCAGGCCAATATATTTATTGTGTAAGACTTAGCCAGATTTGTATAGAAGTTGGTGGAGGGAAGACCATGCAGTTGGGAAGGGACCATGTTCCTGGAGGACTAAGAAGGCAGAGGGCAGTTACCATGGTTGACTTATTCTTGCCATTCAGAAAGCCAGGGAAGGAGGCAGCCTGCTAAGACTTATCCTGGTTTCTGTTTTGTTTTCCTTCATGTTTTCAGTTTGTTTGTTTGTTTGTTTGTTTGTGAAAAAGATTTTCTCTGTAGCTTTGGCAGTCCTGGAACTTTCTCTGAGGTCCAGGAAGGTTGAAACACATATCCAACAAACCCTTGTGCTCCAACTGCTGCTTCTGCCATCACCACCTTTTTCCTCTTTCTAAATGAAAGATATGGGTTGCAGTGGCTCAGGGCTCAGGGCCCTACTTACTATAAGCAGGCAAACTGTCCCCAGTGCTGGGACTGCATGTCAGCACAACCACAACACACTCAAGATTTTTATTCTTAAATTCAGAGTCTTTGTTATTGCTTGTCTTCTGGTACAAGGCACCATCACCACATCTAGGTCCATGGAGAACTCCTGTTTTGTAACAACCGTAGTTTTGTTAACTGAATACAGTGGGTTTCTCCTAAGAAACTTCTCTTGTATGCCAGGAAAAGAGGAAGTGAGAGTCCAAAAGCACATCTTTCTAAATAAGGCAGGAGTGTTAGGGAGACACTTACACTTTGGAGGCTAAGTTGCTATGACAGGGCAGAAGAGTTTCAATCCCAAATTTAACTGCAGCGGAGTGACTTTAGGGCAGAATTTAGCATGACATCCAGCAAGTTTATGGTCTGGATGAGTGATGATGACAATGGCTTTGGGCTGGTTCTAAGTGGCTTTCTTTGAAGGGCATTATCTGAAACAAAGAAGCATAAACACTGAAAATTAAGTAGTTTTTCTCCTTAAAAGCTGAAGAATTTGTCATTGAGTTACTGCTTAGTTCTTCAGATGAAACTGTGGATATAGTTCAGTTGATTTTATTTATTGTATTTTATTTTATTATTGTTTGGTGTGGTGTTTGTGGTAAGGATCACTCAATTCTGATGGTACCCATCTGTCCCAGAACCAGCTGTGTAAACACTATTATTTTCGACACACACAGACATGGCAGTACTCTTAAAAATCACCCCAGCATGTACGTGTGTGGGGGCTTCTGGACTCTACTTGCTCCTGTCTGTCTGTTTGTATTACAATGATTTTTGTTTTTGTTTGTTTTGTTTTTTGTTTCGTTTTAATTAAACACAATCTCAAGTAACCCAGGAACTTGCTAAAACTTTGTGGATGCTCTTGAACCTCTGTTGCTCCTGCCCCTACCTTCAGAGTCCTGGGATTTCACTTTCCCAGTCAAATTCTATGACTCTTCCAACCTCATGCGAATTTCAGTAGTAGACAATCCTAGCCTTTCTCATCCTCTCCCTCTCCTCCCTCCCTTTTTTAATTCTCTCCTATCTTTCTCCTCTCCACCTGACAATCTGAGTTTGAGCACTAGGATCTATAGAGTAGAAGAGGTCTTATAAGTTTCCTTGTGACCTCCACACATGCACCTGTGACATGCATGTGTGCACCTAATCATATACAATTAATACATAAATATTAATTAATTAATTAATTAAAAACATTTCTAATTTTAAGCATTGAATATTCTTTCATTTATTTAGGCCTTCTTTCATTTCTTTTATGGATTTTAATGTCCCGGGCTTCTGCCACCTTGTTTAAACTTATTCCTGGGGGAGTGCTTCTTTTTTAGGCTGTTGAAAAACAGCTGTTTCCTTCTTGTCTTCTTGCTCTTCATTGGTAGTCAATAAAAAACATCCCTGGCTTTGTGTGTTGACCTTATATCCTACATTTTGGATGACATTTCCCCCTTAGCTCTTCCTACTTATTACAGAATCTTACTGAGTGTTCTGCCTTTCCAGGTAAATCCTTTAATTGAGAGTATAGAAAGCAGGGTGTGGAGAAAACACGAGTGATCCCAGCACTGAAGGACATCAAGTTCAAGGCGAAACTGGCTTACAGAGAGTTGGAAGCAAGAGCCTGAGTTCCCCTCCTTATCCAGAAGGTGGCATATACTCCCACAGAAGGAAGTTATCTCTACACATCTCCATGCCCTGATCTCTTCCTTCGAAGTCATTCCAGTTGGGTAAGATCTGCTCTTGGCATTCTGGGCAATCCTTTTGATTGGTGTGTGTGTAGGAATGATTTGGTGGATGGTATGCATGTGAATGCAAGCTAAGGCAGACCAAAATGTGCTGATACAAGCAATGGCAGCTATAGAGCCTGGAGGCTCACCCTAAATTTGGCTCAATATGCTGGACCATTAATCAGAGTCAGGTAAGATTCTGATGGAAACCCTACCAACCTATGCTGGACCATTAATCAGTGATGGGTAAGATTCTGATGCAAGGGTCCCACCAACCTAAGACAAGAGGTCCATGCCATAAAAGCTGCATGGGTCTTGATGACAGGTAAGGGGGAACCCCTTGTCAGGACAACCTAAGGCAGATGCGGTCCCGGAGGTAAGGTGGATGTTACAATTGGGACAACCTAAGACAGATGCGGTCCCTGAGCAATTATTTAAACAAAAGGTGGAGATGTGGGGAGTGGGCATGGCCTCATAAGCCAAAGATGGTTCCCTGGCTCTATTCCAAGGCCCGTGACCTTGCTTGTTTATCCCAATCTCAGTCATGCGCAGTAAAAACAGCCCATGAAACTCATTCCAGAGATTAGTACAACTTCTTGCTATACCATTCTATCAGCCAATCCTGCATGCTGCCTTGGACGTGTGCATTTATGATTGGGTGGTGTAGGTGGCATGAGTGAATGCAAGTATAAATTGAGGGCAGCCCCAGATTTGAGACCAGCATTAGAGAAGCCAGAGACCAGCGTTAGAGGCACCAGAGACCAGCCTAGGAGAGACCAGAGACCAGCCTTAGAGGCAGGCACCAGAGACCAGATTTAGAGAGACCAGGGTGAGTGAATGAATGGATGATTGATGTGTGTGAGAGTGAATGGCTGCAGCTGTGTGAAACCTGAGAGACAGAGAGAAGTAGAATAAAGCAGAAGCTGTGAAGGCAAGCTGCTCTGAACCTGCCTTGGTGTCCCCTTGTCATTTCTTCCCACATATGTGCTGGTCAGAGAAGTGGGCACACGACACCTTCCACAAAGAGTTGATGGCTAAAACATGCCAGCCCCATGAAAACCACGGACCCATGAAGATCCCTAATCAAGACAGCAGGCTCCAGTGGAGGATGTCTTCCACACAAAATCAGCTGAACAGAAATGCCAGGGCGTTCTTTACTGAAGCCCTCTTAACAGAGCCCTACATTGGGTGCCAGTTGCCCCACATGCAGAAATAAACAACAAGGGTTTTGAAGGAGGGTGTGAGAATGGAAGGAGCAAGAGACAGAAAGGAAGGAGACAAGATAAAAATCTGATCAAGTCTCATTTCTTCTTGGGAGACAGAGGACTTACAGAGCTACAAACCACAAAAGGTATTTGCCCAGGTTCTCAAGCCAAACTGTTTTTATCACACAGTAACACATTGATATCAATGGAATGTCCCAAGTCAATTACAGGAACAGAAGCAAGATAATAGAAGAAACAAAAGAGTGTTAGTTATAGGATGATGGCCCAGGGACATGATGGAGACTGAGATGCCAGGGGCTTTTGGGCCCCAACAATTGGGCAACAACATGAGTGAGGAATTCTGGGGCAAGACCAGTATTGATAGGGTAGCAGAAGCCAGGGGCTTCTAACCAGAGCAATGACTCATTGTAATGATCATCTATGAGTGTCTTGTGTACATGGATAAGCACTGATGAAGCCAGAAAAGAAACATACAGATGACCTATCCTGGAATGCCAGGACTGTATGTAGTACACATACACACAACCTGGTGATTTTTTGTTGTCTGATGAGCCAGTCTTGTCCTTTATCTTCAAGAGTTAATGTTTTCTTATCCCAGACCAGTTCCCTTAAAAACTCTGACCATTGCTTCTAGGTTATAAAATTCATCATGTGCTCAGTGGGTTGTTGGAGAATCATGAGGTCCTGGGAACTCTCTGCTACCTCCTTCCACTCTATCCCTAGCATACTTGGCAAATCCTAGGTCTCAGTGAAATTTCTTGTCTCAAAAAACAAGGTGATTGGGACTGCAGACATGGATCAACAATTAAAGCACTTGTTACTCTTTCAGAAGTCCAGTTTGTTTGTTCCTACACCCAATAGGGTTGTTTATAACAATCTTAAATTCAAAATACAGAAAAACCAAGTGCTATTTGCATAAAAAACTAAGCAGTGCCTGATGAATAGTACTTAAAAATGTTTTCTGAGCTTGATATTACATTATATACACTCTAACATGTGCGAACCCATTAAAACACACACAACACACAAACACACACAAAGACACTGGACAATGTAAGATCATCCACTGGCACAGGAGAAAGGGCAATCAGCTTCTCAAACTCTTGCAGTTCCCCAGGCAGTTATATCGAGGAGACCTACTCCAGGAGGCAGGCAGGCTGTGGTCAGGAACAGGAAACTGGACAGCATGGAAGGGCTGCTCCTGCCTTGTCTATCTGGAGGATATGTCTGGAAAAGTGAATTTTGGAGGATCTGATATGTTCTAAAGTCTCATTCTATGAACATTCCTAAGTCATTCCTTTAGATTAAACTCCATATTCCTTAATTATATACAAAGACTCACTAAATACTTCCAGCACTCCTGTGAGCCAGTGAGACCCTAGAAAAAAGTATGGGCAGCAGCATCACATAGCTGCCTAGCAATGGAGGGGAATGATGAGGTTTAGGCATGTCCATGCATGCCAATGGGCAGCCCTGTGTTATGATCCATGTTTTGGCACATCCCTGGACCCCAACAGCCCCCACTTTGCAAGAGTCCCACTCCAACCCCCAGAAATCTCTACTTGGAGGAAGAGGAAGCATGGTCCTCAACAAATGACCAGACCTGATCTTTTCTCCAAAGTCACCCTCACCCATCTTTTTATAGGTCACAGGGAACTTACCCACAATGACTTTTGCCTCCTGACTAACACAGAATCCATCTGTGTAGGGGCAGATATTTGTATTTCAGAAATCCTCAAGTGGAACCATGCAATGGTAGCACTTTGGCCCCTGGGGTGAGAAAGAAGCCAATACATGAGTACAAGGTGAAGCCTTTCCTAACTCAGACCCCTCCTCTCCAAAGTCTTTATTTCCACACAACTGCTTCCCTCTAGGACAGAGCAATGACATTATTCCCCTGTCACCTCCAACAAAAGCAAAAGTGAACCAAGAGCCACCATTGTTCAAATATGCTAAGTAATGCTGTCTCAGTTAGCCCTCACGACTGGAGAGACCTGCACCCCAATAGGTATTAGAAACACAGTCACTATATTGGGAAGAGATAGATACCAAATGCCTGCTGAAGTGGTGAGTGGGTATGTAAGTATGTACTGGGGCCACCAGATAGAGAGGGCTCTTCTGACCTTCCCCTCTCTACATCAGCAGAGATGACTCCTGGGTATTTGAGCATCACAAAACACTGAAGTTCCTAGAGTCCAGCTGAAAGCTTAGGTTCACCATTGTAGCTGTCCAGCAGTAAGGGAGAAGTGGGTACTTAAAAGGGAGGATAGAAATTAAGAGGCATGGGTGGAAGGAAAAAGGATGAAGCCAAGAAAATATTTTCTGATCAAGGCTTGTAATGGCTATTCCTGATTGTCAACTTGACTATATCTGGAAAGAACTACAATCCAGAATTGGAAGGCACACCTGCGATCCTAATCTAGAGGCTGAGAGATACATATTTCTGACCTGGATGCATAGTGGCTATGAATTCCAGAAGATTAAGAAAGGAAGGTCTCAGAGTTAAAGGTCATCTGGGCTTAAAGGTATGGTAGCACACACCTTTAATCTGGGACACCTTCTTCTGGAGACCTATATAAGGCCATTTGAAGAAGTAAGATTTAATCTCTCTCTTCATCACGTCCTTGCCTTCTGTGACTGAGCAACTGCTAGATCTTTTGTCTTCCATTCACAGCTGCTGCTGACATTTGTTGTGAGTTGGACTACAAACATAAGTCATCAACAAATTCCTTAACTATATAGAGACGACCTATAAGTTCTGTGACCCTAGAGAACCTTGACTGATACAGAAGTTGGTCTCAGTTGGTTCTATAGAAGCAGAAGAATAAGGATGAATTTTTTCAAAATATGGAGTTAGTTTGATAATTCACCAGCACCTTTAACTACTGACACCTCTTGAGATTCTCTCCCTCCTGGGAGCTCAGAGAATATTGAAGACCCATGACTGAAGCTATATTTCAAGATTATAGAAGCTAACGCTCTTGATTATTTTGATGAATTAGTTGATTAAGTGTACAAATCATTCTACAAGATGGGGAAAAAAATCAGAAAATGACTTTGCTATCTGGTTGCTCTTAGCATCTCGAGAAAAAACAATGAAAAAAATGTGTTGTGTGATAAAATCAAATGGCTCCAGTCACAAGTAAACAATCAAAAAGTTGCTAACTCTGTCCTTGTAGAGAATCTTCTCTCCAGCAGCCTTAGAGCTCAGGTTGCAGAAAATCAAACTGCAGCCCTCATTATAAGGTTGGCTGAATTACAGCAAAAATTCAAGTCTCAACCTCAGAGGGTGTCAGCAGTTAAAGTAAGAGCATTAATTGGCAAAGAATGGTATCCTATAACTTGGTGTGGGGAGACCCTTTTGAAGCTGAGAATTTTGAATCTTCAGATTCTCAAGGGTTTACCCTACCTGAGGAAGTAGTGCCCTCAGCCCTAGCCCTTGAAATAATTCCTTCCCCACATGAGGAAATTAATCCTCCAGAGACTCATAAACCAGAAGTTACCTTCACTGAAGACAATGACATACAAGACAAAATTGATGTTTCTCAAGACCCACTAATAGTCTCTTCTAGGCCTATAAGCAGACTCAAGGCAAAACAGTCCCCAAGAGGGGAGGGGAAAAGTGCAGTCCATGAGGAATTTTACTACATTACTAGAAAGCTTAAGGGGTTTGCTGATTCATTCAAGCAGAAGTCTGGGGAATATGTGTGGGAATAGAGGTTAAAGGTGTATGATAATGGTGGAAGAAACATAAAACTACAACAGGCTGAGTGTATTGGCATGGGCCCTCTGATTGGAGATTCTAAATTCAATATGGAAGCTCATACAGATATAAAAGGGGTCAGAAATTTGTTTGAATGGTTAGCTGAAGTGTTTATCAAAAGATGACATACAGAAAAGAAGTTGGAGGTGCCTGATAACCTTTGGCTTAGTGTTGAACAAAGCATATTAACGCATACAGAAAGTGCAATGCTAGAGTGGATATGTTGTGTCAAACCTAATCCTCCATAACGGGAAGGTCCAGAAGATATGCCCTTCACCAGTCCATTAGACTCAAACTGGTAAGAGGGGCACCACATTTGAAGAGTTTTGTTCTTGCTCTTTTCCTTGTGCTAGACCTTATGGTTGGAGATTCTGCTGCTCAATTAGATGAATTCAATTCAATGGGTTTTATTCAGCACTGAGATAACAAGGGCCAGGTGGCAGAATTGAATCACCAGAGAAAAGGTGATCTTAGTTATTATAATGAACAGCTTAGACAAAACAATGTTTATAATAACATACCCTGTAATTGTCAGCACAGGAGAGGTAAAATTTATGATGACATGTGCCCTGACCCGTGGGGAAAGACAGCAGAGAATTGGGGGGCAGGCAACCTGGAAGAGAATAGAGGACAAGAAACATGAAGAATGGACAGCAAGTCAAGAAGTCTGATCAAGCTCACAAATTTTTATTTTTCCCACACTGATTGTATACTCATAGGAGCAGGAAGAGGGTGAAGAGGGATCATTCTGTCTCTGGGTAATGCACCTGTTCCTAGGATCAGGATATTGACTGGGAAAACAATTCAGCAGGTAGGTCAGAACAGAATGGGTTATTAGGCACCGGTCCACAAGATTTATAGCTATTTGTTCTTCACTGACTTCAATATCTATGACTATTTGTACTCAGCTGGGCTAGTACTTTCCAACAGAGGGCAAGACTTTGGGCCAGAAAGCACTTAAGGCAGTTAATGTTCAAACAAGGTTGCTCCCAACAGGCATGACTCATTTGGACCTTTGATACTGACAAATCAATCATGGGGGTTCCTGACATGAAGTAGATATGAAGCCTACTGCATATCAGTTTGATCTGTATAAGCAGAAAATTTTTCAAACAAATAAAAGAACGGCTAAATGGAAGACTTTAGATTTGCTACTTTCAAAAAAAATAGTGAATTAAAAACAGTATCACATTCCTGGAAGAATTGCACAAACTACTGTCACTATCAAGGACTTGAAAGATGCAGAGGTGGTGGTTCTTACCACATCTCCTTTTAACTTGCCCATCTAGCAAGTGCATTAGATAGGTAGATTCTGGAGAATGACAGTTGACTATGGAAAACTAAATCAGGTAGTATCTCCAATTGCCTCTGCTGTACCAGATGTAGATTCATGACTTGAGCAAATAAACACAACTCCTGGTACCTGATATACAGCTATTGATTAAGCAAATGCCTTCTTCTCAGTCTCTGTCCATAAGGACCACAGGAGCAATTTGCTTTCAGTTGGCAAAGCCAGCAGTCTACCTTTACAGTTTTGCCTCAAGGATACAGTAACTCTCTTGCCTTGTGTCATAACTTAGTTAGAAGGGCTCTTGATCATTTGTCTCTTGCATAAAATATCAATTTGTTGCACTATATTGATGACACTATGTTGATTGGACCAAGTGAGCAGGAAGTAGCAACCAATTTGAACTCATTGGTAACACATATGTATATCAGAGGATGGGAAGTAAATTCAAACAAAATTCAACGACCATCTACCTCAGTAAAATTCTTAAAAGTCCAGTGGTATGGAGCATGCAGAGATATCCCTTCTAAGGTGAAAGATAAGTTATTGTACCTGGCCACTTCTACTATCAATAAAGAAGCACAAAATTTAGTGGGTCTATGTGGATTCTGGATACAGGACATTCCTCACTTGGGTGTGTTACACAGGCCCATTTACCAAGTGACTCAGAAGGCTGATAGCTTCATGTGGGTACTGGAATTGGAGAAGGCTCTTCAATAGGTGCTGGCTGCTTTGAAGGCTGCTCTACCACTTGGACCATATGATCATGCAGATCAGATGGTACTTGAGGTGTCAGTGGCAGAGAGAGATCCTGTTTGTAGCCTCTGGCAGGCCTCTATAGCTGAATCACAGAAGAGATCTTTGGGATTTTGGAACAAAATCAATCATTATCTGCAGACAACTATTTCCCTTTGAAAAACAGCTCTTGGCCTGCTATTGGGCCTTAGTGGAAACTGAACTTTGACAATAGGAAACCAAGTTACTATGCGACCTGAACCATGAGCTGGGTGCTATCAGACCCTCCAAGTCATAAGGTAGGACTTGTCCAGCAGCAGTCTATTATCAGATGAAACTGTTATATATGTGATCAGGCCAGAGCAGGTCCTGAAGGCACAAGCAAGTTGCAGGAAGAAGTTGTTTGAATGCATATGGTTTCTACTCCTGTTACAATGCCACCTGCTGCCAAGCATACACCTATAGCTTCATGCAGTGTTCCCTATAATTGGCTGAATGAGGAAGAGAAAAATAGGACTTGGTTTGCTAATGGCTCTATGCTTTATGCAGGCACAACCCAGAAGTGGGCAGCTGCAGCATTACAACCCCTTTCCCGTACAACCCTGAAAGATACAGGTCAAGGAAAATCTTCACAGTGGCCAGCAAAACTTCAGTAAGTACACATGATGTTACAGTTTGTTTGGAAGAAGAAATGGCCACATGTATGATTATTCACTAACTCATGGCCTGTAGCAAATGGATTGGTTGGATGGTCAGAGACTTGGAAAGATCACGATTGGAAAATTGGTGAAGAAGACATCTGTAGAAGTATGTGGGTAGATCTCTCCAAATGGGCAAAGGATGTCAAGATAATTGTTACCCATGTAAATGCTCACTCACCAAAAGCTGACTTCAGCTGATGTCACATAAATAAGTGGATAGAATGAACCGTTCTGTGGTCAGTCATTCTTTGTCCCCAGCTATCCTTGTCATTGCTCAATGAGCATATGAACAAAGTGACCATAGTAATTATGCTTGGGCTCATCAACATGGGCTTCCAACTCACCAGGGCTGACCTGGTTGCAGCTGCTGCTGAATGCCAGATATGCCAACAGCAGAGACCAACACTGGGCCACATATATGGGACTATTCCTAAATGTGACCAGCCAGCAACCTGGTGGCAGGTTGACTACATTGGACCACTTCCCCCTTGGAAAGCCCAATGTTTTTTTCCTTACTGGAGTAGATTCTGATTATGGTTATGGATTTATTTTTCATGCACAAAATGCTTCTGACAAAACCACCACCTGTGGAGTAACAGACTGCTTAACTATTATCATCATGGTATTCAACACAGTATTGCTTCTGACCAAGGAACTCATTTCACAGCCAGAGAAGTGCAACAGTGGGCCCATGATCATGGAATTAGGTAGTCTTACCACATTCTTCATCTTCCTGAAACATCTGGTCTGATAGAAAGATGGAATGGCCTTTTGAAAATGCAGTTACAGTGCCAATGAGGTGGAAGCAGCATGGAGGGCTGAGGCAGGGTTCTCCAGAAGGCAGTATATGCTTTGATTCAGTGTCTCATATGTAGTATGGTTTCTCCCATAGCCAGGACCCATGGGTCCAGGAATCAAGGGATGGAGAAGGGAATAGTTCTACTCATTATCAATCCTAGTGACCCTCTAGGAAAATTTTATCTTCCTGTCCCCACCACTGTAAGTTCTGCTGGCCTAGAAGATTTGGTTGCAGAGAGGGAATGATCCTACCCATGAGCCACCACAAACATCCCATTGACCTGGAAGCTCAGACTTCCCCATGATCATTTTGGCCTTCTAAAGCCCTTAAACCAATATGCTAGGAAAGGAATAACAGTGTTAGAAAGGCCGATAGATCCAGATTGCCATAGAGAAATTAAATTGCCTCTCCACAATGGAGGTAAGAAGGATTATCTCTAGAGTGCAGGAGATCCCTTAGAGTGTCTCTTAGAACTACTATGCCCTGTGATTAAAGTCAATGGGAAACTACAACAGCCTAACCCAAGCAGGATGACAAAGGATGCAGACCCCTCAGGAAAAGAGCCAAGACCTGCTGAGGTCCCTAGAGATGGTAGAGGAAATACAGAATGGGTAGTAGAGGAAGGTAATTATAAACACCAGCAAAGGTCGATTAAGAAGCTGCCGAAACAAGGAATATAAAGTAATAGGAATGCTTCTGTTTTATTTGGTTAAGAATAATTTATCTTTCTTCCTTTTTATTTTATGAAAGTTTATTTTATTAGGTAGTAATATACTTTCAGTGTATAATAACCTCACAAATATATTTGTAAGCATAGCAAAATGAGACAATTAATTTTCTCCAATTATTTCTCCTGAATTTTAGAGTTATTTAGAGGAATAAATATATTTAAATTATGAAATGATGTGAAAAATTATTTGAACAATGCATACTGAAAACATTGCAACTTTTACACAGACTCAAAATTGAATTCATTAGAACCTAGAGTTAATGGATTCTAAGTCAGTTTTAATAACTCATTTGGTTTCTATTGTTGCAAATAAGTACATTTACATCTTAGTAGATGTAATCTTGAATTCAGTGGTGCTAACAGCCATACATGGCAATGAAATTTGATCAGTATGTAATTATTCAGAAATGGTCATCCAAAATATAAACAATAGTTGCATTAATATGGCTTTTGTTGTTTGTTTGTTTTGTTTTGTTGAGACAGGTTTTCTCTATGTAGCCCTGGCTGTCCTAGAACTCACTCTATAGACCAGGCTGACCTCGAACTCAGAAATCCTCTTACCTCTACCTCCCAAATGCTGGGATTAAAGGCATCCACCACCACTGACTGGTTAATAATGCACTTCTTAATTTGAACATCGATTAGTTGACAATTATAAATAATACAACATTCACCCTCCTTATCCTTAAGTTCCAAGTGTTTTAAAGAAATTATCTCCTACAACTTACTTTTGGCAAATGTAAACAATGATGCTCTATTTGTATGATGAGATTGAGTTTAGCTCGTGAGTGAATGAGGAGGCAAACCACATGTACTGCAAAATGCATACAGAAGTCTTGGAATAGAGGAGCTGTTCAAAATCGAGGGATTTCCTATTAGCAGGAAACGGTAAAACACCAGTGAGAATTGAACTACTTTTAACACCGCAAGTGGAGACAATGGTTCCAATACATCCAACCATGTATAAAATAGGCAAGGTTTTGTTGACTGTCAACTAAATGCCAGGTATGTACCATAAAGTGCAGGTTCAGTGGTGAGAGACACACTCTTCCAATCTATGTCAGAAACATGGAGGAACTAAAGACAAAGTTTTCTCAAGCTCATACACTGAAGGTAAACAATGAGAAAACAAAATTGTTGCAGTGCTAGGATGATGCCACTGTTTAATAACTCATACTAACAGTGCATAAATATTCTTCATCATATATTATAGTAGTAAAAGTACTGAACAAATGATAGTTATAACTTGCCCAGTTGTATATTCATTTTTCACCAAAGATTATTGATATCTTCTTAGTGCCAAAATTCTCAGTATAACCCTAGTAAGAAGTGAGGGTTTTCACAGAGCGATTTCAGATCTAGAAGAATGTTATTTGTCTTTCTTCTAATTTCTTCAACATCAATTTGTATTTAAGTTTGAGATACTAAAAAAATTTTCCCAAGGGCCATTGCCCCATTGTTAATTTACAAAGGCATTGGCAATTTTATGAGGAACAGTTATATCATGTTAAGCATATTCATGACCTTGTTACTGTTTCAAGTGGACATGAGATATTATTTATGTCAAGATGACAAGGGGTGGATTGTAGTGGTTATTCCAGGTTGTCAATTTGACAATCTCTGGAATGAACTACCATCCAGAATTGGAAGGCTCATCTGTGACCCTGATCTTGAGTCTGGGAGATGCAAGTTTCTGGCCTGCATCTTAGCATGGAGATCTTGAGGCATAGTAGCTTGAATCCCAGGAGACTAAGAGGATATCTCTGAGTACAAGATCATCTAGGACAAAGCAAGTCCTAGATCCAGCCATTATGGCAAACACCTTTAATCTGGGCCACACCTTCTACTAGAGACCTGCATAAGGACATTGGAAAAAGGAAGATTCTCTCTCTTCTTTGTCTGCTTGCCTTTTGAGACTGAGCAACTGCTGAATCTTTGGACTTTCATTCACAGCTGATACTGACCATTATTAGGGAGTTGTACTACAGACTGTAGGTCATCAACAAATTCCCTTTCTATATAGATACCACCCACAAGTGCTGTGACTCTAAAGAACCCTGACTAATACAGAGGTTCAGTCCATTACAATCAAGGGGGAGGCCTGGCATCATCCAGATAGACATGAAGTTAGAGGAGCTTAGAGTTCCACCTCTTATTCTGAAGGCAGCTAGGAGAAGACTGACTTCCAGGGAGCTAGTAAGATGGTCTTTAAGTCCACCTACACAGTGACACACATACTGCTACAAGGCCACACCTCCTAATAGTGCCATTCCCTGGGCCAAGCACATATGAAACCAGCACAAACGAGAACATGCAAATGAAGAAAATTCAAAGCAGCTCTTTTACCTACAACTTTGGCAGCCTCATGTGTTGAAGCCGAGTCCCCACTGTCCCTGTTTTCATGGATGTATTGCCATAGGACTATTAACTAAGACAAAATGGGGTCATACCCAGATGTATTGCCACAGGTCTATTAGCTAAGTCACAATGGGGCCATTAGAGCAGATCTTACCCATTTGAAATGATGTCCAAGAAGAAGAGATTAGTGCATGGAGGTGTGCAGAGAAAAACACCTGAATACGTGGGGAGAACCTTCCACCTACTGGCGAATGAGAGGAACTAGCTCTGTCCACAAGGCTCTCAGGGTCTTGCCTCCAACCCTCTGCAAACAAGCCTGACCTTGAACTTGAGATCTTTCAGTGCTGGGATCACACTTATGTACTCCATGCCCTGCTTTGCACCTTATATTAAAGAATTTACCTGGAAACACAGAACCATCAGTAAAGTTCTGTAATAAGTAGGACGTGCTAAGGGGGGAAATCAGCCAAAATGCAGGATATGAGGTCAACACACATAGTGAGTGATGTTTTCTATAGGCTACCAATAAAAAGCAAGAAGAGAAGGGAACCATTCTTACAAAAGCCTAAATAAGAAGCAGACACCTAAAACTAAGTTTAAACAAAGTAGCATGAGCCTGGGATATTAAAAGCCGTGAAAGAAATGAAGGCAGGCCTAAATATATGGAAGGGGATTTGAGGCTTAAAAGTAGGAAGTGTTATTAAATGTATTTATTATTTATTTATTAATTGTATATGTTTTTGTGTACACATGAATGTGACAGTTGCATGTCTGGAGGTCAGAAGGCAACTTACAGGAGTTCTCCTACTGTGTGGATCCCAGGGCTCAAACTCAGATTGTCAGGTGTAGGGTGGAGAGACAGGAGAGAAGGAAGGAAGGGAGGGAGGAGAGGAAAGGGATGAAAAGGGCAAGGAGGAGCTCCTACTGAATCACATGAAATTGGAAGTCACAGGATTTGGTGGGGAAGTCTGTAAACCCAGGACTCAGAAGGCAGGTACAGGAGTATTGAAGTTCAAGAGCATCCTCAGATTCTTAGCAAGTTGCTGGGTTACATGAGATCCCATAACAAACAAAACCAAACCAAACAAACCTAAAGCCAGTGTAATACAAACAGACATACAGGAACGAACAGAGTTCTGAATCACACACTCATGTACATGCTGGTGTGATTTTTAACAGTAGTTCCATGTCTGTCTGTGTTGAGAATAATAGTGTTTATATAGATGGATCTGGATTAGCTAGGTACCATCAGATTTGAGAAATCCTTACCTCACACATCACACTAACTATAATAATATAAGTAGTAATAGTGGTAGTAGTAGTAGTAGTAGTAGTAGTAGTAGTAGTAGTAGTAGTAAAATAAATAAAATCAACCCAAATATATCCAGTTTCATCTCAAGAGCTATGCAGTAACTCAATAACAAATTTGTAAGCTTTTAAGGAGCCAAGCTGCTCCTCCCTCAGAATTTTCATCCTTTGTGCTTCTTTGTTTCAGATAAAGCCCTTAAAAAAACAAAATAAGTGGCTGCCAGGGATACATCCCACAATCAGTCACCAAACATAGACACTATAGCATATGCCAGCAAGATGGTGCTGAAAGGGCCCGGATATAGCGGTCTCGGGGGAAAATATACCAATGCCTGGCAAACATGGAGGTGGAAGCTCACGGTCAGCATAATCTACCTTGTGTCCCAAGGGTTCCTTCTTCCTCGATCTCTTTGTACCCAAGGAGCTGAAGGGGTCTTCAACCCTATAGGTGGAAGAATAACCATGAACTAACTAGTACCCCCTGGGCTCGTGTCTCTAGCTGCATATATAGAAGAGGATGGCCTAGTTGGCCATCAATGGGAAGAGAGGCCTCTTGGTTATGCAGTCTTTATATGCCCCAATACAGGGGAACGCCGGGGCCAAGGGGTGGGAAAGGGTGGGTAGGGGAGCAGGGCCGGGAGGGGGAGAATATAGGGAACTTTCTGGATAACACTTGAAATGTAAATGAAGAAAATATCTAATAAAGTTGAAAAAAATGGAAAACAAAAACAAAAACAAAAAAAACCAAAATAAAACAAAACACCTTAGAACAAGTCCAAACCACCTGTTCTCACTCATCCAGACCAGAAACTTGTTGGCTCTCATGCTAATTTCTGCCTGTAGGGGCACTCCTCTCTGCAGTGGAATTTGGGATTGAGGATGGTCCCCTTCTACCCTGATATAGGAGCTTGGCCTCTGAAGTATAAGTCTATCACTTACCCTCCAGCTTTGTTTAGAAAGATGAGCTTTGGGACTCTCATTTCCTCTTTTCCTGGCATACCTAAGCTGTTTCTTTGGAATAAACCCACTGCATTCAGTCACAAAACTGCAGTTGTTACAAAATAGGAGATCTCCATGGACCTAGATTTGGTGATAGTGTCTGACACCAGAATACAAGCAATAACAGAGACCGGTTTTAAGAATAGAAACCATAAGCCCATTATGGTTGTGCTGACCTGCAGTCCCAGCACTGGGGACAGGCAAGCAGGAAGAACATGAGTGTGAGACCAGCCTGGGCTGGAGAAGTGGCTCCTGAGGAAGAGCACTTACTGTTCAAACAGGAGGACACATGATCATAATCCCCGTGCCCAGGTAAAAAGCCTTGAGCATCTGTGCTGTCTGTAAGCCCACATTTCCATCCTTTTTTATTTTATTTTCTCTCTCTCTCCTAAGTTTTTCTGGCCAGCTTCCTCTCCTCTCCTTTCCTCTCCTCTCCTCTCCTCTCCTCTCCTCTCCTCTCCTCTCCTCTNTCTCTCTCTCTCTCTCTCTCTCTCTCTCTTTCTCTGTCTCTCAAGTTTCAACTACAAGAAACTGGTCTCTTCAGTTCTGTAGGCCCTCTCCTCTATCTCTTGACTTTGAATGGCTCTGCCAGGAAGCAGTACCTGCTAGGCAGTAATTGCTCTGAGCTCTGTTTTCCTCTGTGGGCTGGTGGCTGGCATGCGGTCCCCTTATCATTCTCTGTTACAGGTTTTAGCTACAAGTAAGTTGGTTTTTCCACTCTGTAGCCCCTCCCACCTTGCACTCGGTTTTGAGCAGTGTTTACTGCCCAACTAGGCAGTGCCTAATGCTGCATGTGTGGGGTGAACTCACCTGCCAAGGCTGGACTGGACAGCACTTTGTCTAAAAAGCCTTGCACTTAACCCTTTCCTTTCTGCTTTCCTAGAAAAAATTTATGGGGAAGTAAACGGTTGCAGGGTACAAAGTGCTAGACCCCCCCCATCCAGATAAGCCTGCAAAAGCAGCATTGTAGCTGTGCTATCCCACAGGAATACCTGAATCGTGCTTTTTTTTTTTTTTAAGATTTATTTATTTATTATTTGTAAGTACACTGTAGCTGTCCTCAAATACTCCAGAAGAGGGCATCAGATTTCATTACGGATGGTTGTGAGCCACCATGTGATTGCTGGGATTTGAACTCTGGACATTCGGAAGAGCAGTAGGCACTCTTAACCACTGAGCCATCTCGCCAGCCCTTAATCGTGCTTTTTAACCCCCCAAGTTTTCTTCCTTCTTCTTCTAAATGCTTTTTCTTTCTCTCTCTAGTATTCATGATATATGTCCAAAAAATCTCTCAACTTGTTTAAGATTTTCTTTAAGGTGCAAAAATCATCCAATCCTTAATTAATAACCAGTTTTCTATTACAGAAGAACTGTTAACTGCCTACCCCAGTTACACAATTAACATGATATTTTCTTCCTTAGCCACCCAAAACGGACCATGATTTGCTCCTAAGTAAACCATTGCAGGCATAACTTTTGCTGTTCATACTATGCAGATATCCCCTGATGGTGTTCTGCTCCTTTGTTATAATTACTCTACAGNAATAACCAGTTTTCTATTACAGAAGAACTGTTAACTGCCTACCCCAGTTACACAATTAACATGATATTTTCTTCCTTAGCCACCCAAAACGGACCATGATTTGCTCCTAAGTAAACCATTGCAGGCATAACTTTTGCTGTTCATACTATGCAGATATCCCCTGATGGTGTTCTGCTCCTTTGTTATAATTACTCTACAGGTAGATCTCCACATGGGTCCTGCTGCCACAGAGCCATCTGAGACAGCGCCATCTCCTGGGACCTACAGACAAAAGCTGCCTTCCTCCAAAAATCTCATCTGACCGAAGACTCCATAGACTGAACCACAGAAGACAGACATGGGAACTTCCAGATACAGATGGATTCTTATGCCAAAACCAAATGGCTGCTGAACTTTGGGCCCATTCTTCAGCTGGTTCTGTCTTGTGTTGATGGCAAAACCATCACTCTGCTATGATATTGAGGAAAGCATACTATCTATCTAGATAAATTAATTAATGTTCAGAATGGATGTTATTTCCCTCAAATTGTACTACCCATGGAACAACTGATTGATTGCACAATCTCTTGCCTTCTCAACTCTTGCCCTGAACTCTCCCTACAACTCGGGCTTTGTTCTGCTACTTCTCTAGGGTATATGTTTTCTTCTGATACTTCCATCCACTCTAAATTTTCACAACTAATGACACAGTCACATCAGTGACCCCTTCTTTTTTCTGATAAATACAGATGTGGACATGTGTGGAATTGCATGCTGGTCTCCAGATGAGCTGAGGACTGAACTCTGGTGTTGATAATTCACCTTCATGACATGTTAGGCGTTCTCTTATGACCAGTTTATTGTAGTTGAAACTTGAGAGACAGAGAGAGGGAGAGAGAGAGAGAGAGAGAGAGAGAGAGAGAGAGAGAGAGAGGAGGAGAGGAGGGGAAGCTGGCCAGGAAAACTTAGGAGAGAGAGAGAAAATTAAAAAAAAAAACAAGTTTTATGAACTTGATAATTCACGGTCTTGGGAGACTTGGAGATCTGATGTAGATGTTTGTGTGAAACATTCTTCAGCTGGTTCTGTCTTGTGTTGATGGCAAAACCATCACTCTGCTACCACTTGTTGGGAACTAAAACAGGGAACCTGTGGAAGAGGGGGAGGGGCCCAGGGGATGCCCTGAGGAAGGGGAGACCCACACCCTGTCAGAGTTTTACCTATTCTCTGGTCTGTCAGGCATGGGAGAGCTGCCACATACTTTCCACTCAGTCTTGGTTGGACATTCAAGCCTCTGACACACTCTTCAGGGATCGCCAAGGGGCAGCCCTACCTGGGATTCCTGGAGATACCTTGATAAAGCCACCAGGGTTATTGGAGAGAGGGATGAGGGAAGAGAGGTTCCCAAAACCTGTGAGAGTGAGGGCAGCAGATCTTGACTGGAGCACAGGAAGGCATTCTAATGGGAGATTAGAAATGGTTCATTAAGAGAATGCCTGTCCCATCCTCCAAGTGCAGTGGGCCTTGATAAGCAGAGACATTCTATGGTTTTAGAGCTTTATTATAGAAAGGGAGGGAGAAAGAGAAGAGAGAGAGAGAGAGAGAGAGAGAGAGAGAGAGAGAGAGAGAGAGAGAAGAAAAGCTGGAGAGAAAGAGAATAAGAAAGAGGAGAAGGCAAAGAGAGGAGAGAGTGAAGGGCAAGAAGAGAGACAAGTAAGAGGTAAGAGTGAGAGGTGGGTGCCTAACAGCCCCTTTTATGGTCTTTACTGTTGCTAGGTAACTCAGGAGGAGTTTATCCTGAAGGTCAGAAGTTTGGGCCATTGCCTACGTGGCTTCTAGCCATGCATCTCTTGTGGGGGCTGTGGGGGGCAGTAACAGGCAGAAGCCAGAGTTCCAGGAGCATGAGGGAATGCCAACCTTTTCATGAAGGTGAATTATCACCACAGGGATTCAGAGTTCACTCAACTGGACACCAGCCTGTCTGTGCATAGCCCAATGCCCAGCCTGCAATTCCTCAAATTGATTTTTACCAGGAAGTGGAGGTGGCTAATTAAAGGAAAAGAGCTTCACCTTGCACTGAATCATCTCCAAAGCTGGTAATAGAACAGAATGTCTGAGATTGTGCAAAGGTTACAATTTTGCAGGTTCAGAGTTATTGTAATTTATCTTAGAATTTCTTTACCACCCTAAATAGTCATTCCAAGGCCACTCTCTCCTTATCTATCATCCTTTGACTAACAGAATCTTTAGGAATACATTAATAAAACCCTAGCTTTCTCCAACCAGAAACCCATGAGTCATCAGGGGCCATGTGGAGCCTAGAGGAGAGGTGTCCTGAACCACTTTACCTGAGTTTTTTTCTAGAGTGCTTGAAAAGCACCTCAATTTAGGGCTTTGTTGTGACTACAAAAACATCATCATATTGATACATGGAACTTGGGGTTGTTTGGTTTCAGACCCTGGGTACTAGAGACTGAGTTGCATATTTTACATACCAAAGCAGATCTGTCCTCTAGGTTCTCCCAGGATCCCTCAGTCCTTATGTGACATACCCTGTCCCCAACCCTGAACCTTTCATCTCAGAGGATGGGCTGCCTTACCTCAGTGGCTATTCCTTATACAATCCAGACATTTTGTTCTCTCCTTGTGTCTCTCCTTCTCTTCCCCTCTCTCTGTACCTGTTTTGAATTTTCTTGCTTTTTCTCTCCCTTCCCCCAGTGACATTGCTGGCCTTGATCCTTGGGGCCAGTGAACCCACTTGAGAGTACCTTTCTAGGAAACTTGAATGATATCAGTTTTTATACTTTTTAGGAGCACAGGTTACATCAGCAAGGTTACAGTTCAAACTTATTTCCTGAGCATATTGACCTTTAAATCTATTGGCTAGCAAGCATGGGCAGATCGTGACAAGCATTTGAACTCTACTTTGGACTTCCAGAGTGTCAGGTGACTATCAATCGTACATTCAGAGAATTTTTTACTCAAGAATGTTCCTGTTGGTTGAGAATGGATCTTGGCTTAGCCTTGAGCAGAGGCAAGAAGCTGGTGGCCTAGCCTTGACCCAAGGTAGGTGGGTGTAAGGCTGCTGAAAGCCTTTAGGGTACTTCCTTCCCCTACCCCCTGTTTTTGTACATGCTTCAAGCTTGGAGCTATACTCAGGGGTCTCTGGTGACTAACTCATATTCTACAAGTCCTGTCCTCAGGACCTCATATTGTTAGTGCAGACCATCAGCTGTACTGCACTATTCTCTCTTTTATTAAAGCTATAAGTTTGTTCAATATGCAGGGTCCAATGGTCAACAATAACAGGAGAACAATTAAGGGTCCTAACAAGGTGTATATGAGGTTGGTTCACCAAAGGGAGGAAATAAACCAAGACTGGAACCAGCCCTGAATCTGTTCTCTTTCTCTCTTCCATTGGGATGTCCCTTCTCTTACCTTGGCCATCATCATATCCCAATTTGTACAACCTGAGGCCCCAAGTTTTTCCCTTTAGCCATCTCGTTGCTTCTTGCCTTTCTGGGTAAGTCTGATTATTATTGGGTTACAGGTGGTCATTTTGAAGGGGGTGTCCCAATATGATTCACCTAGTAGTGCCCCCCCAGGCCTGTAATTTCTTTTTACTGTGATCAAGTCCTAAGAGGAGGAGGAGGTGTTCCAGTAGGTGTTTCCTGTACTCTTTCATCTCCAGGTGGTACAATAAAACTGGTCTGAACACCCACATTGGTGAACTTCTGTTGGGCTTCTTCCACTTTGATGGCAATCATAAATTGGGGTCTCCCACAGGTGATGCCTCCATGCAGTAAATGCATATTCTATAATTTCCCATTGCCTCAGTCCAGAACCCTCTTTCTCCCATATGGGCATTTTGCTTCTGCCAGCACTCCCATCATGGGTGGGTATAACCCAGAAGTCAAGTTCTGATTCAAGCTGGCACAGGTCAACTGAGGTTGGGCCACCAGGTGTTGAGGGATTTGGAGGCCATCAGCAAGGTGACCTCATCCCCAGTGGAGATCACAGTCCAGGTTTGATGAACGGGCACATGGGGCTGCATTGGATGGAGGAAGGAATCAAAATCCAGAGGTACCACCAGGTGGTCATGATCAGGGACAAGTGATCATGAGCTTGAGTGGATTGTTCCTCTTCTGTACCCACCAGTGGGGTTCCCTGGGGAGCAGAGAGTCTGCAGGTTGCACATGTGACACATGCACCAAGATGATAATACCATCCACATAGAAGGCTGTGGGAGTGGTTAACAGCACCAGGAAGGGGCCCTCACACCATGGTTCCAGCAACTGTGCCTGATGCCTCCAGACATAACCCAGTCACCAGTCTGGAAACAGTGTGGGGGTTGGGGAGAGTCTCTAGCATTCCTGAAGCATATAAGGCAGACAGTTTGGGCCAATTCTCATTTTGTATTGACTGAAGGGTTTGGAGCCTCAAGAAGAGGCTCCTATTACTGAATTGGGATAGTTCCAGGGTGGGCCCAGTTGACACCAAGGGTGTTGGGTACCAAACAGGATCTCAAAAGGGGTCAGGATAAAATGGTAGCGGGTGTTCCGGCATGTAACAGGGCCAAAGGAAGGAGCACCACCCAATCAGTGCCAGTCTCCAAGGACTTTAACAATTTAGTTAAAGACTCTTTTAGAGTTCTGTTCATTCTCTCTACCTGCCTTGAGATCTGGGGACAGTAAGCATAATGGAGCTTCCAATTAGTCCCCAATATCTTTGACAATCCCATGACTTACTTCAGAAACAAAAGCAGGAATGTTGTCCAATCCCATTACCTTGGGCACTCCAAAACTCAGGAAAATTTCTTCTAATATCTTCTTGGCTACCATAGTAGCTGTTTCCTGCTTGGTGGGTAAAGCCTCAAACCATCCAGATAAAATATCTACAAACACTAGGAGGTATTTGTAACAATAATTTCCTGATTTATCTTCTATAAAATCAACCTCCCAGTATAACCCAGATAGTTCTCCCCTTAGTCTCTTGCCCTGTTTGCTCTTGGCTTCATACACATATGCTTGCTGACATACCTTATACTGTTCTAATGTTTTTCTGGCTAAAAACCTCAGGTCTATTACATATACCTAAGATCAATTGACTGCTTGGATGAGCTTCTAATCATCGCCTAAATGAGTATATCTGTGCATTTGGCCTGGTAAGTCTTCTGATTGTTCTTTACAGAGTTTAGTTTTCCCCCTCTTCAGGGCTTCATTGTCCTTCCTCCTCTAAGTAATAGTTGGTGTGGTGGCTAGCAATTTGGGTCTTTTCTTCTGTATGTCCTAAATGAGGCCAATCCCATTTCCCAGTAGGAGTCTCCTGCAGGCACATAACTGGGATATGCTTCTGCATAGCCACTTCTTGAGACATTTGATCTACCTGGTTATTCCCTCAGGCCACTGAGTCTCTTCCCTTCTGATATCTTGGGCAATGAATAATACTCACAGCTTCTGTCTTCACCAGGGTATCCAAGAGTTCTAAGATTTTCTTCTTTTTTTTATTTCTTTTCCTGGTGATATGAGCAGTCATCTCTCTTGGTATACAGCCCCGAGTACAGGGACTGTGGCAAAGGCATACCTGCTATCCGAGTAGATGTTAATTTTCTTGCTGGCCCAGAGTTCCAAGATTTTGGTGAGAGCAATTAGCTCTGTTTTCTGTGCCAACATGCTGGGGGGTAGAGATTTAGCCAAGATAACATGTGTGTCATCCACCATTGCAACACATACTCATCTCTGACCTTCAAAGAGAAAACTGATCCAGTGTGTAAACCAGGTAGCCTTGACTCACAGCAGGGGACATTCAGAGAGGTCTTTCCATTCAAAGGCGAAGTATTCTTGTCTTTGGGGTGCCAAGGGCAGGCAAGAGAAAGCATAAAGCATCTTTCAAATCTAAGACCCTGTACCAAATTCTGGAAGGTGGCAAAGAACTCAACAGAATGTAGGGTTTAGGCACAGTAGGGTCAATGTCAGCCACTCAGTAGTTTAGCTCTCAGAAGTCCTGGACTGGGCAGTAAAAATATTGCCTGGCTTCTTAACTGACATGAGGGCTGCATTCCAGAGTGAACAGCACTTACACAAAACCCCAAGCTTCAGGAGCCTGGAGATGTGTGGCTCAATTACTCCTCATGCCTCTTGAGACATAGTGTATTGTCTGAGAGACAATGGTGTAGCCTGTGTCTTGAGTTCTACTACCACAGGGGCATGACATTTTGCTTTGCCCATCCCTGCCAATTCTGTCCAGGCAGATGAAAATGTTTCCAACCACCAAGTCAAGTACTGGTCCTGAGTAAAAGTGGTTTCATGTAGGGAGCCATTCAACCGCTCCTTGAAGACGGCACCGACCACCTCAGCTGTACTGGCATAAACAACTCTTAATTGGCATTAGGCAGTGTCAGCTGTTGTTTGATCTTGTGCCCGAGACCACCTGGTGTATGGGCGAGAGGGGCAGCTCGGTGATTGGCCAGGACAGGGTTTAAATTGTGCGGGTTCGGGCCCATTTGCCACGTTACATTTCCTGAGTAAACCGTCCTGAGAAGAAACTTGGTTGTCCTGCGTCTTATTCCCGCTGGTCAGTAGGGGGGCACTCGACAAGATGGTGGCCCGTACGGGGAGGAAGTAATTCTGACCCACACGAAGGTTTCAGAACTCAGGCGGTACAGGGCGAAGCTCGGAGGGTGCCGGGTAAGTAGGGCAGGCAAGCCTGTGGTTTTTGCAGCTATGTGTTTTGAGGCCCACCGGTAAAGGCGGCTACGTTTTCAGGCCTTGGTAAGCGGCTGGCGAGCTTCGGTAGGTATACGTTTTTACAAGCCTGCCAGAAAAGGCGGCCACGCCTGCAGTCCGCGGTAAAGCGGCTGCATTTTACAAGTCTGCCGGAAATGCGGCCATGCCTTCAAGCCTGTCCGTGGAGGCGGCCACATTTAAGGTCCGCGGTAAGCGGCTACATTTTTCAGGCCCACGGTAAGCGGCTATGTTTTTCAGGCCCATGGTAAGCTGCTACATTTTTCAGGCCCACGGTAAGCGGCTATGTTTTTCAAGCCCACAGTAAGCAGCTACATTTTTCAGGCCTGCGGCAACTAACATCAGAGTGGAGAGCAGCATTGCAGAAGGTAGAGGAGAGGTTGCAATCTGCATTTTTGCAGCGATGGCAAGAAGAAAGACCTATAATTTTGTGTATCCTTGCCACTTAATTTTATGGCAGGAAGGACCATTATCCTTTGGCTGTCGCTGCACTGGCACTCTTAGGAGTTCAGCAGTGCCTGCAGCATTTTGGTTGCTCACCTGCTACAATAGTAAATCCCTATTCAAAATAGCAAGTAATGGTGTTGACTGGGACTGTAGATGATTGGGCTATTTTACAGTGCAGCTTTGATGGAACTATCCAAAACATCCATTACTAGAATTTTCAGGAGAGTGAGTTGTAAGAGCAGAAAAAGGTAGAGTTTAGGAAGGATCATTTGAGGACTTTAAATGATTTCTAGAGATTATTAGGTGACATTAATTGGGTTTGATGTTACCTGAAGATGCCAAATTATGAATTAAAACTGTTATACAATATTCTAATAGGTGATTCAGCTATTGATTCCCCTCGGCAATTAACTAAAGAGGGAAAGAACAAGATTCAAAAGATAGAGAAGCTTGAGGAAGAAATGAAGACTAAGTTACAGGTGATTTTGATAATAAACAACCAGAAGCCATAATTACTAAGGACAAATGGGCGGTGATGTGCACAGGTGATTTTGATAATCATTACCATTCTATCACCTGGATTCAGTTTGTTTTCTCCCACTTCCAGTATGCTATGGTTTTTCCTAAGAGCCAATCAATCTTTGCAATTGCCATCCACAGTCAGGGAAAAAGAATCATTACTATTTCTATTTACAAAATCTTTCATCAAACAAATGGATGTCATCTGCAGTCATGAGCTGCCATATAATCCACAAGGCCAAGGCATTGTGGAGCGCACCCATCGCACTTTAAAGGAGTGCTTACAAAAATAAAAAGGGGGAATAGGCCAAGGCCATACCCCCAAAGAAAGAATATCTTTAGCACTATTTACTTTATGTACATGGCCAATCAGTGGCTGACAGGCATAGTGCGGGGCGTGCACCGCCTCTAGAACGAGTTGAATGGAAAGACATATTAACAGGTCTGTGGCGAGGACCCAATCCCGTGCTGACAGGGGCACGAGGTGCCGTTTGTATTTTTCCACAGGACCAACAAGATCTTATGTGGGTGCCTGAACGGCTGGTGAAGAAGGTGAAGAATGAAGATGGCCCCAGTGACCCCGAGTGGCCCTATAATCAAGAAGTCGTCAGGGCAGAGTCTACAAGCAGTGCCTCATCTGGGAACTGGGCAGGCATAGGAGCTTTAGCCTTAGGCCTGGTCCTGGTCTCTGTTGGTTGCCTGTGGTGTCTCTGCGAAATGACCCAGGTTCATAGAAAAGGAGATCTTACTATGCTGACTGATGCCACTATTGCCATGGAGGTTAGCCAGTCCCCCCAAGTTTGGCTTACTCCAATTAAGCAGTGATGTTTGTCTTGTGAGTGTGCTTTCTCCTATCAGCTATGATCGCTAAGGTCCCAACGGTTAAGGTTCAGGCAGGCTGTCGCCTAAAACAGAGGCCACACCAACAGGGGATACCGGGGCCTTAGTAGGCTTGTGCTGCATGAGTACTCAGTGACGGGCTTGATGGCCTGGCCTAGAAATGATCTGACCTAAAGCATAATGATTTGGAGAGCTGGTTGCCACTCGTTCATATAAAATAAAAAGGGGGGAGCTGTAGGGAGCCATTCAACCGCTCCTTGAAGACGGCACTGACCACCTCAGCTGTACTGGCATAAACAACTCTTAATTGGCATTAGGCAGTGTCAGCTGTTGTTTGATCTTGTGCCTGAGACCACCTGGTGTATGGTTGAGAGCCGCGGGGCAGCTCCGTGATTGGCCAGGACAGGGTTTAAATTGGCTGCTCCCGGTGGGGTTCAGGGCCATTTGCCACCTTATGTTTCCTGAGTAAACTGTCCTGAGAAGAAACCTGGTTGTCCTGTGTCTTATTCCCACTGGTCGGTAGGGGGCGCTCGACAGTTTCAAATACTTTATACTCTTCATCTCATCTGCTAGGCAGACAAATATGGGCTCTTCTTTTGGGCAGGTTACTTGAGGCCCATCTGGCCAGAAATGTATTTGGGCCCTCATCTTGGAGAGTAAGTCTCACCCCAACAGAGGGGTTAGAACAAACTGGCATGACCATAATGAATGGGATACCCTGCTCATCCATAGCTCCACTGTTCTTTGGGTACTCCATGAATACATTCTTGTGCCAGTGGCTCTGTTGCTGAAAGATTTTTCCCCCCCCTTGGGAATATGGCCATCAGCTTGGAGGAGGACCAAGTGTTGAGCCCCTTTGAATTAAATGGGTTTCCCTCCACTCTCAGGGTTATCCTGGGTTTGGGGAAGGGGTTCAAACCCTGTCTACCCTAATCACTGTCTTCTTCCAGGCCTAACACCTTTAACATTTTGGGGCACTTTTTCCAAGGCCTGGGATTTCCTGCCCCTGGCTGCTGTTTGTTGGGGTACTCTTGAGCCCAATGGCCCCTCTCCCTGCAATATGTGCATTGGTCCTTTTCAAGTGATTTTCTGTCTCTCTTTGGTTGGAGTCTCTCTTCTCTGCTTTTGCTAACTACTGTAGCCACGATTCTCTGTAAATTCCTTTCCTGTTGCTTTTCTTTTTGCTATCTCCCTTTTGACCTCTCTCTCTCTCTCTCTCTCTCTCTCTCTCTCTTTCTCTCTCCTCCTCCTCTTCTGTCTCCCTGTATGGTAGACACTTTCAGCAACCTACAGTTAATCTCTAAGTGACTTTTTCTATAGTCCCTCTAGCCTCTGAAGCTTTTTCCTGATATCTCTACTAGCCTGGTCTATATAAGCAATACTCACAGTAACTTTGTGCTCCTCACTACTGGGGTCATAGGGTGACAGGATGCATTGATGAGCCACTGTAGAATGTCTGTGGGCTATTTGTCTGTTCCCTGATTAACCTCATACCTTGGTCAAATTGGTGGGTCATCATGTGGCCCCCTTGAGACCTGCCAATGGTGCCTGGTGGTAGACCTTCAGGTGCTTCATACTGTGGTCTAGTCAGAGGAAACCATCTGTCTGACAACCACCTGGTCAATTAAGGGTGCCACTGTGTCTGAGGGGACATTCTTTTTTCTTGCATTATCCTCTCTTGATCTTTGGTCGTATAGAGCACTCTCATGAGTTGTTAGATATAATCCAAGGTGGGCTGATTTGTAAATAAAAGAGTCTCAAGAGACTAATCAGCCCGTTGCAGTTATCTGGAAGGGGGAGGTGGGGTGTTGCGCCTTCAGTTTTAGAAGTCAGCTGGAAAGAAGGCCCAATATTGAATGGCCTGATTGCCATCCTCATCTATGTGCTTGGAGGTGGAGGGCCATTGTTGTATCAGATGGAGGGGTCTTTTTTATGCCAGGTCCCCATGGCCTTTCTTAGTTCCAAAGGTCCCTCCCCAACATCACTCCTTTTGGAAGCCAGAGGAATGGGGTCAGAGGAATGCTGGATGAGGGCTCAAGGGAGATCCTTGAGGAGGGGATGTGAGAACCGGGGCCAAAGTACAGGAGGAAGGGGGTGGAGGATCCATCAGTAGGAGATCCACTGGTGGAAGTATCCTGGGGGATCTTCTTCTTTACTGACTGATTGTATTCTAAGGGGTCTTGTCTTTCATGGCCAGAACCTTCAAAAGGACAAAGCTTTTATTCAGGCGCAGGGTCCTCCACTAGATCCTTCCAGGTAACTATATAGGGCACTTGGTCTGAGTACCCGAGGGATCCTGGCCTAAAGACCCTTTCTTCTACTGCTTTGATCAACTGCAAGTCAAAGGTCCCTAAGGGTGACCACCCTACTCTGAAAGTGGACCATTTGGAGGAGGAGAGAGGAACTAACTTGCCCTTCTTTACTACTACTGAAAAGTTTTCTCCTCATTCACTTACTTCCCTCCTGTGGTTAACTGGGATGATTAATGGGGTAGACTCTGTTAAGGCCTGTTTTGTGTCCAATTATATGGTCAATTTTGGAGGAGGTACCATGAGGTGCTGAGAAGAAGGTATATCCTTTTGTTTTAGGATGAAATGTTCTGTAGATATCTGTTAAATCCATTTGTTTCATAACTTCTATTAGTGTCCATGTGTCTCTGTTTAGTTTCTGTTTCCAGGATCTGTCCATTGGTGTGAGTAGGGTGTTGAAGTCTCCCACTATTATTGTGTGAGGTGCAATGTGTGCTTTGAGCTTTACTGAAGTTTCTTTAACGAATGTGGCTGCCCTTGCATTTGGAGCATAGATATTTAGAATTGAGAATTCATCTTGATAGGTTTTTACCTTTGATGAGTATGAAGTGCCCCTCCTTGTCTTTTTTGATAACTTTGGGTTGGAAGTCAATTTTATTCGATATTAGAATGGCTACTCCTGCTTGTTTCTTCAAACCATTTACTTGGAAAATTGTTTTCCAGCCTTTTACTCTGAGGTAGTGTCTGTCTTTGTCTCTGAGGTGGGTTTCCTGTAAGCAGCAAAATGTTGGATCCTGTTTCTGTAGCCAGTCTGTTAGTCTATGTCATTTGATTGGGGAGCTGAGTCCAATGATGTTAAGAGAAATCAAAGAAAAGTTAGTGTTGCTTCCTGTCATTTTTGTTGTTAAAGCTGGGAATCTGTTTTTGTGGCTGTCTTCTTTTAGTTTTGTTAAAGATTTACTTTCTTGTTTTTTCTAGGGTGTAGTTTCCATCTTTGTGTTGCTGTTTTCCTGTTATTATTCTTTGAAGGGCTGGATTCATGGAAAGATATTGTGTGAATTTGGTTTTGTCATGGAATACTTTGGTTTCTCCATCTATGGTATTTGAGAGTGGTTGTACCAGCTTGCAATCCCACCAACAATGGAAGAGTCTTCCTCTTTCTCCACATCCTTGACAGCATCTGCTGTCACCTGAATTTTTTATCTTAGCCATTCTGACTGGTGTGAGGTGGAATCTCAGGGTTGTGTTGAGTTGCACTTCCCTGATGATGTAAGATGTTGAACATTTTTTCAGGTGCTTCTCAGCCATTCAGTATTCCTCAGTTGAGAATTCTTTATTTAGTTCTGTACCCGATTTTTTTTAATAGGGTTATTTGATTTTCTGGTGTTGATCTTCTAGAGTTCTTCATATATATATTAGATATTAGTCCCCTATCTGATTTTAGGATTTGTAAAGACCCTCTCTCAATCTGTTGATGGCCTTTTTGTCTTATTGACAATGTCTTTTGCCTTATAGAACCTTTGCAATTTTATGAGGTCCCATTTGTCAATTCTCAATCTTACAACACAAGCTATTGCTGTTCTGTTCAAGAATTTTTCCCCTGTACCCATAGCTTCAAGGCTTTTACCCACTTTCTCCTCTATAAGTTTCACTGTCTCTAGTCTTATGTGGCATTTCTTGATCCACTTAGACATGAACATTGTACAAGGAGATAAGCATGGATCAATTAGCATTCTTCTACATGTAACCGCCACTTGTGCCAGCACCATTTGTTGAAAATGCTGTCTTTTTTCCACTGAATGGTTTTAGCTCCCTTGTCAAAAATCAAGTGACCATAGGTGTGTGGGTTCATTTATGGGGTCTTCAATCCTATTCCATTGATCTATCTGTCTGTCTCTGTACCAGAACCATGCAGTTTTTATCACAATTTCTCTCTAGTACAGCTTGAGATCAGGCATGGTGATTCCACCAGAGGTCTTTTATTGTTGAGAATAGTTTTTGCTATCCTAGTTTTTTTGTTATTCCAGATGAATTTGCAAATTCCTCTTTCTAACTCAATGAAGAATTGAGGTGGAATTTTGATGGGGATTGCATTAAAACTGTAGATTGCTTTTGGCAAGATAGCCATTTTTTACTATATTAATCCTGCCAATCCATGAGGATAGGAGACCTTTCCATCTTTTGAGATCTTCGATTTCTTTTTTCAGAGAGTTGAAGTTCTTATTATACATACATATCTTTCACTTCCTTAGTTAGATTCACCCCAAGGTATTTTATATTATTTGTGATTATTGTGAAGGATGTTGTTTCCCTAATTTCATTCTGAGCCTGTTTATCCTTTGTGTAGAGAAAGGCTACTGATTTGTTTGAGTTAATTTTATATCCAGCTACTTCACTGAAGCTGTTTATCATGTTTAGAAGCTCCCTGGTGGAATTTTGAGGGATATATATATATATATATATATATATATATATATATATATATATTCATATCATCTGCAAATAGTGATATTTTGACTTCTTCCTTTTAATTTGTATCCCCTTGAGCTCCTTTTGTTGCTTTTGTTGTCTAATTGCTCTGGCTAAGACTTCAAGTACTATATTGAATGGGTAGGGAAAAAGTGGGCATCATTGTCTAGTCCCTGATTTTAGTGGGATTACTTTAAGCTTCTCTCTATTCAGTTTGATGTTGGCTACTGGTTTGCTATATATTGATTTTATTATATTTAGGTATGGGCCTTGAATTCCTGATCTCGCCAAGTCTTTTATCATGAATGGGTGTTGAATTTTGTCAAATGCTTTCTCAGCATCTATCAAGATGATCATGTGTTTTTTGTCTTTGAGTTTGTTTATATAGTGAATTAATTTGAATAATTTCCAAATATTAAACCATCCCTGCATCCCTGGAAGGAAGCCTACTTGATCGTGATGGATGATCGTTTTGATGTGCTCTTGGATTGGTTAGTGAGAATTTTATTGAGTATTTTTGCATGGATATTCATAAGGGAAATTGGTCTGAAGTTCCCTTTTTGTGTTGGGTCTTTATGTGGTTTAGGTATCAGAGTAATTATGGCCTCATAGAATGAATTGTGTAGAGTACCTTCTGCTTATATTTTGCGGAATAGTTTGAGGGAATTGGAATTAGGTCTTCTTCGAAGGTCTGATAGAACTCTGCACTAAACCCATCTTGTCCTGAGCTTTTTTTGGTTGGAAGACTATTTGTGACTACTTCCATTTCTTTAGGGGATATGGGACAATTTAGATCATTAATCTGATCCTGATTTAATTTTGGTACCTGGTATCTGTCTAGGAATTTGTCCATTTCATCCAGGTTTTCCTGTTTTGGTGAGTATAACCCTTTGTAGTAGGATCTGCTGGTATTTTGGATTTCCTCGCATTCTGTTGTTATGTCTCACTATTCATTTCTGATTTTGTTAATTAGGATACTGTCCCTGTGCCCTCTAGTTAGTCTGGATAAGGGTTTATCCATCTTGTTTACTTTCTTAAAGAACTAGCTCATGGTTTGGTTAATTCTTTGAATAGTTATTTTGTTTTCACTTGGTTATTTCAGCCCTAAGTTTGATTATTTCCTGTGGTCTAACTCCTCTTGGATGTATTTGCTTCCTTTTGTTCTAGGGCTTTTAGGTGTCCTGTCAAGCTGCTAGTGTATTCTCCCTCTAGTTTCTTTTTGGAGGAACTAAGAGCTATGAGTTTTCCTCTTAGGACTGCTTCCATTGTGTCCCATAAGTTTGGGTATGTTGTGGCTTCATTTTCATTAAGCACTAAAAAGTCTTTAACTTCTTTCTTTAGTTCTTCCTTGACCAAGGTATCATTGTGTAGAGTGTTGTTCAGCTTCCACCTGAATGTTGGCTTTCTATTATTTATGTAGTTATTGAAAATAAGCCTTAGTCTGTGGTAATCTGATAGGATGCATGGGATGATTTCAGTATTTTTGTATTTGTTGAGGCCTGTTTTGTGACCAATTATATGGTTGATTTTGGAGAAGGCACCATGAGGTGCTGAGAAGAAGGTATATCCTTTTGTTTTAGGATAAAATGTTCTATAGATGTCTGTTAAATCCATTTATATCATAACTTCTTTTAGTTTCCTTGTGTTTCTGTTTAATTTCTTTTTCCAGGATCTGTCCTTTGATGAGAGTGGCATGTTGAAGTCTCCCATTATTATTCTGTGAGGTGCAATGTGTGCTTTGAATTTTACTCTAGTTTCCTCAGTGAATGTGGTTGTCCTTGCATTTGGAGCATAGATATTCATTATTGAGAGTTCATCTTTGAAAATTTTACCTTTGATGAGTATGAAGTGCCACTCCTTGTCTTTTTTGATAACATTGCATTGGTAGTCATTTTTATTTGATATTAGAATGACTACTCCAGCTTGTTTCTTCAGATCATTTGCTTAGAAGATTGTTTTCCAACCTATCACTCTAAGGTAGTGTCTCTCTTTTTCCCTGAGGTGGCTTTTCTGTAAGCAGCAAAATGTTGGGTCGTGTTTGTGTAGCCAGTCTGTTAGTCTGTTAATTGGGGAATTGAGTCCATTGATATTAAGATATACGAAGGAAAAATAATTGTTACTTCCTGGGGTGTTGTTGTTGTTGTTGTTGTTGTTGTTGTTGTTAGAGTTGGGATTCTGTTCTTGTGGCTTTCTTCTTTTAGGTTTGTTGAAGAGTTACTTTCTTGCTTTCTCTAGACATTATTTCCGTCCTTATGTTGGTGTTTTCCCTTTATTATCCTTTGAAGGGCTGTATTTGTGGAAAGATACTGTGTGAATTTGGCTTTGTCATCTATGGTAATTGAGATTTTTGTTGGATATAACAACCTGGGCTGGCATTTGTGTTCTCTTAAGGTCTGTGTAACATCTGTCCAGGATCTTCTGGCTTTCATAGTCTCTGGTGAAAAGTCTGGTGTAATTCTAATATGTCTGCCTTTATATGTTACTTGAACTTTTCCCCTTACTGTTAGTATTTTAGCTTTCAGTATTCTGTCTTTATTTAGTGCATTTTTTGTTCTGATTATTATGTGTCAGGAGGAATTTCTTTTCTGGTCCAGCCTATTTGGAGTTCTGTATGCTTCTTGTATGTTCATGAGCATATCTTTCTTTAGGTTAGAGAAGTTTTCTTCCATAATTTTGTTGAAGATATTAACTGGCCATTTAAGTTGAAAATCTTCATTCTCATCTACTCCTATTATCCATAGGTCTTCTCATTGTGTCCTGGATTTCCTGGATGTTTTGAGCTAGGATCTTTTTTTCATTTTTCATTTTCTTTGATTCTCTATGGAATCTTCTGCATCTGAGATTCTCTCTTCCATCTCTTCTATTATGTTGCTGATGCTCACATCTATGGTTCCTGATGGCTTTCCTAGGGTTTCTATCTCCAGAGTTGTCTCCCTCTGGGTTTTCTTCATTGTTTCTACTTCTATTTTTAGATATGGATGGTTTTGTTCAATCCCATCACATGTTTTGTTATGTTTTCCTGTAATCCTTTAAGGGATTTTTATGTTTCTTCTTTAAGGATTTCTACCTGCTTAGTAGTGCTTTCCTGTAATTCTTTAAAGGATTTTTGTGTTTCTTCTTTAAAGACTTCTACCTGTTTAGCAGTGTTTTCCTGTAATTCTTTAAGGGACTTTTGTGCTTCCTCTTTGAGCCCTCTACCTCTTTAGCCATGTTCTCCTGTATTTCTTTAAGTGAGTTATTAATGTTCTTCTTAAAATCCTCTACCATCATCATGAGCTATGACTTTAAATCTGAATCTTGATTTTCAGGTATATTGTGTTATCCAGGAATCACTGTGGTGAGAGTGCTGGATTCTGATGATGCTGAGTGGTCTTGGTTTCTGTTAATAAGATTGTTTCATTTGCCTTTTGCCATCTGGTAATGTCTGGCCTTAGTTGTTATAGCTGCCCCTGGCTGGAGCTTGCTCCTCCTGTGATTCTGTTAGTCTCAGTGGTCAGAGTACTCTCTGCAGGCAAGTGCGCAGAGGTCTGGAGCTCAGCTCAGCTTCCTGGATGAAGATGTAGGCTCAACCGGGACCCTGTCCCAGAAGTTATGACTCTTCTGCCATTCACGTGCTCTCCTCAGCAGACTGATCTCGTTGGGACCCAGGATACAAGATCTATTTATTTATTTTTGATTTTCATTTTTCATGCAACTGAAAGCCCTCCTGGAATCCTGAGTGGACTAACTGTTGTTTATTGGCCAGTGCAGATAGGCTTACTCCCCTCTGCCAAAAAAAAAAACAAAACAAAACAAAAAAAAAACCAAAGGGGTGAAAAAATATGCTGAATGAAAACATTAGTGTTTTAATTTGCATAAAAACAGCCTTAAAGGTTATGTGCTGTGATGGATATTTGGCTTATTAAGTAGGCTGGAAGCTGGAAAATAATTGAAGTTCTTCCAAGCTGCACGAGTTGTAGTCTAACCTGGTTATTGGAAGTGAACCTCCAGGTGCACATGGCCTTTCTCTCCTTTGATTCCAGCAGTTTCTTTTGTTTATATCTTTGCATGGCCTCTGGTTTTCAAGTTTCTTTTACTCCTGATGTTCTTTGCTTCTTACAGCACTTGCCTGGAAGGCTAAGCACCTCTTGCTTCTCACTTGAAGGTATCCAGCTTTGGGGCCCCATAAGATCACTGGCACAGCTTGGAGCTGGGCACTTGGTGAGCTTGGAGCACCCTATTAGCCACTCAGCTGCATGTTGTTACCATACCCGGCACACCAAGGCACTATCCACAGTCCCAGGTCTCTGTCCCACTCTCCCATGTCACTGCTCCAGCACATATTGACTTTTAAATCTATTGGCTAGTAAGGATGGGCAGATCATGACACATATTTGAACTTTATCTGGGACTTTTCAGAGGGTCAGGTAACTGTTAATCAGTACATACTGTGGCTTTTCTGATCATTATTTTTACTCAAGGATGTTCCTAGGGGTGGAGAATAGAACTTGGCCTATCCTTAACCCCGGGTGAGAGGGGAAATATATAAAGGGGGTGAGGGACTGGAAAAAGACCTTACAGTCCCTCAACATGTAAGTGCTACCTGAGTCCTCTGCAGGTGAGGCAAGTATTTGAGATGAACAAGGCCCTTCTCAACCCAGATCTGCGTCACCCAGGTACTAAGTCATAAACAATCATCAAAAATCAAACTGAGACAAACGCTTTGGAGTTCTTTGTCATACATCTATGATGATTAAGGATGTGGACACATGAGTGGGTGAAGAGAGAAAGCAAACTTTACCAAGACAAGAGCAAGTAAGACTCCCACCATGGAGAGGAGCCAAAGGAAGATACTGTGAGGAGCCTTGTGGTGGAGGCTTTTTTAAAATAAGAATTAGAGCTAGAAATAGGCAAAGATTAGGGTAATTTTATTGAGATGAATTAATATTTCAGACAGAGCAAGGCAAAACCAATACCTCCCCAGCCCAACCAGGAATTAATCATGCACTACTTGCTCAACTGGAAATAATCACACTGTAAACCCTCTCCCTGTCCATCTCTGACTTACTTCCTTAGTGCTATCTTTGACTCATGTGCTTGCCTCATCCATCTTGATAGGCACTGCCAATCAAAGAACTTGCAGGTAATGCTGGTCTCCGACTTTGGCTTTTGTTTGCAGGTAACTGATGAATTATTCTCTTTTTGTTCCCATGTTTACATGACCTTGTAGTTTTAACATACGGCTTTTCCTTTTGCTGCCTGTAGACAGCTGACTTCTATATCACTGGGTGAGATGGCCCATATCATTCACATTTTGATTTGCCAATCACTATGACAGTTACTCACATACATATCTCCTTCAGCCTAGTAGGATTCCTCCCTTCCAAGAGAGGTCTTAGGAACTTAAAATTCATTTCACCCCTTCTAAAAATGGAAGTCTTATTTCAAATTGTGGAGAGCTCTTTCTTTGTGCCAATTAAGGATATTGGCAAGAATTTGACATTTGGCTAGAACAAGGAAGTAGGCTCAAGATCTTGATCATCTCCATACATCCCTGAATATCATGAGACTTTGATTGTTATTTTATTTGTTCTTGACTATCGTTTTTATGTCTTAAAACTAATCAAAATCTTTGTATGTACCTAGAATGGTATGCAAGTAGACTTAAAAAAAAATAAACCCACATCAGCCTCAGTACTGGCTGGAGTCAAGTTGTGTTATCTAATTGTCTTTTTAGTTTTGTTCCGCACTCACTCCCTTGAAACCATGTTGACTGACTGAGCTGGTTTGGTCACCATTTCGATTGTCATATTAGTGCAGGTATCTCTCTTATTTTGGAGACCATCCCAGGGGCAAAAGCATAAACGCTTAAGAATAGATGCAGGAAGTGCTACCTGTTGTTTTGATTCCGGTCCAATCTTATTATGGCTAACTATATAAATCAATTCTAACTCATGTCTTCTGTGATTGGTTTCCAAGAACATCAAAGTACAGATCATAAAAGAATCTGCACTCAACCAGAGCATGAGAAAGTTTTCTAGTAACAGCAAATGAGAAAATTTCATCCTACCATCAGTATTGGCACCGTACTCCAGGCTACATAGGTAATAGTTAACTGGCCTTAACATTCTACCTAGGCCTCAACAAGACTGGTTTATTTACTGTGGCAGGGTAACTTGCCTGGTATTCATGTCTCAACTTGTCAATCAGGATATCAGTTAACTATGTGCATGTCTCTCTCTGTCAAGCAGTACATCAGTTACCCACCGGAGGTCTTAAGAATTTAAAATGTTATTTGACATCCTCTCAAAATGCCTTCAATTTGGTTCCTTCTTATGAGGATACATATGGTGCGCAATGTACCATTTATCTCACTCATCCTTGTGACACCCCCACCCATTTCTCTTGAATCCCTTATTCCTTCCCTGAGCACCTTTTTTTCTACTTTTAATTTTAGGTTAATCCACACATTCCTTTGTGCATCAAGACAAAGTATCTGGATTTGCACAAGTGGAAATTCCTAGGAGACTAAAGGGGACATGGGGCCTCAGGCTGCGGCTGCCACTGAATAGATGGCCTTGAAGAATTGGACAGTGCTCAGCTAAACCCCACTTTGGCAGGACTGCTTTTCTATGCCTTAACCTCTAACCTCTAACCTCTAACCTCTAACCTCTAACCTCCTCACATCTGTACTCACGATAACCTTAAGCTTATGTACTATTTATTAAATCTTCTTTCACTCTGTGTGTGTGTGTGTGTGTGTGTGTGTGTGTGTGTGGTTGTGTGTATGTGTGTGTGTTGACTTTGGGGTAGGCAGGGAGAAATAATAAGGATAAGATATGAATAAAATTCTGATGAGCCTGATTTAGTACCAGTGCTAGGCTACGACTTGCAAAGTCTGACCCAGATGATTTTATTTTAGCCATAATTATTTAAGCATAGCACACATTAGGGGATGTATTCAGATAAAAATCATCCAACCCCATGAGTACAGCAAAGCTTAATGTTTACATTGAAGATCTTTACATATAGCTTCATCCATAAAATGGTTTCTTGTTGACTTAGAAACAAGGGTTAAGATAATGATCTAAGAAAAATGACTGGCCTGAGGTAAACGTAATGCCTTTGGGTGTCAGGGGTGGCCTATTCCAAAGATTACAAAGTCACTTAGGCTGATGTAAAATACAAATGACATTTCTTACAAGGATAAATTATATAACCTAGAAGCAATGGTCAAGATTTTAAAGGGAACTGGTCTGGGATACGAAAACATTAACTCTTGATACAGGCCAAGACTGGCTCATCAGACAGCAAAAGATCACCAGGTATGTGTACATGAACTACATCTAGTCCTGGCATTCAAGGAGAGGTAAACTGTGTGTTGAACTTTCCTGGCTTCTCCAGTGCTTAGCCATGTCACAAGACCCTATTTGCCTTCTACTTTTGTGTTATTCAAGAGAGCTATGGCCAAGACACAGGTGTGTGAATTTCTGTCCAACTGCTATTGGGTTGGAAGCAGAAACAATTAAACATAGCCAGTGTATTGTGGGCAGCACAAGGCTGTATTTGGCTAGCAGTCACCTGGGTCGGGTCTCAGTTGTCCCTAAGGCCTATGCTATGATCTGACTGTCTGAGATAAAACAACACACACACACACACACACACACACACACACACACACACACACATAATAAAGATGTCTCCGGGTATTGAGACCTGAAGAGGTTGAAAACCTTCTGACTTCTAAATGCATTTCTTTCTCAGGACCTAATAAATGGATCTGTATGAGAATCACAAGACATGTACACTAAAAAAGTGTGTGTGTGTGTGTGTGTGTGTGTGTGTGTGTGTGTGTTTGTGTGTGTGTGGTGTGTGCATGTGTGTATGTGTGTGTGTGTGTGTGTAAACCAAATCAGAGCTTCACAGACACATAGGTAGCCCCTCTCCTTGAGGAGCCCTGATGCTTTCCCTTGTTTTAATTGCATCTACCCCACTCAGCTACATCACCGATTTTCAAGTGCAAAGTCCACATGTAAAAAAAAAAAAATTATTGATTCTTTGTGAATTTCCCATCATGCACTTCAATTCTACTCATCTCCCCATCCCTCCATAGTCTCATATACCCTTGCAACCTCCTCCTTAAAAGATGAAAATAAAATAAAATAAAAAATAAGGAAAACCTCTGGACATGGTAGCTGTGGTGCAGCACAGTTTGCCACATACTATACCTTTTTGTTCAAACAACATTACTCACAGATGATCACTACAATGAGTCATTGCCCTGGTTGGAGGCCTCTGGCTTCTGCTACACTATCAATACTGGTTTTGTCCCAGAATTCCTCTCTGATGTTGTTGCCCTGTGTTATGGAAATCCTGTAGCTTTGTATCTGCAGGATCAGCACCTTCATGTGTACAAGTTCATAGATGGAGTATATGTTGGGGTGGACCAACTCTGAGCCCTAGATCTGGCCCTGGGTAGTCATTGAGTTGGTCATCCCACCAGCTCTCCCAAACCCAAACTACCAAGGCCAGGTCTCCTGCTTTGCCCAGGGGGGGAGTCAGGGACATCTCTCCTACCTATGGCAGCTGGCAAGAGTCAGGACCAGCTCTCCTGTGCTCATGCCATCAGGGCCACCTCTCCAGCAGGGCCTGAGTGCCCTGCAGTGAGGCCATGGGAAGTCTGCCCTTTTAAAACACATGGGAATGTTCAGGGTGGTAGTGAGTACATACTTGCAAACCCAGCACTTGGAAGCAGAGGCCAGAAGAGACTGCAACAGAATCAAGGCTAAATTCTGAAGAAAGCTCCAGAACCTACTCATAATTCCAGTTTCATCTTCCAATCAGCACCTTGGACATATTCCTGGATCTATGATTGTCCCCAGTGAGAATGCTGAAGGGACCAAGGCATCCCTGATTGAGTGATAATACTACCATAAAGGATCTTCACCTTGACTCAATCTCAGATCTTCAGGACCTCCAAGAGCAGGGAATAACTTTCATTGCACCCACATTTCCATATCCATGAGGAATCCTGTGATGTTAACTACACAAGTTCAAGTCATATCTAGGGCCGCAAGCTCTCAAGGACAAAAAGACAGAGCAATGATGGATCTCAGGTTGCCAATGTGTCAAGTCAGGTCTTCCCACTGTGGGCATCCAATATAAACTAGGACTCCAGGAGAGGCAGTGTGAGGCTTTGATCTCTCTGAGCCAAGCCATGAGTCCCTGCAAGAAATAGCTTCCATCTCTAGACAAGAAGAATCTTAAAGGGCAGCTCCAACCCACCATTAAAAGTTCATCTCTTGCTTCAACACTACAAGCAAGTGCTGTTCAGTTGTGGGTGAGTCCTCTCTCTTCCCCCAGCATCAGCGCACCCAAACCATGTGGTCCCCCACTCTGAGCTGGCTAACATGAGCTAGCTAGTGTGGCTGGCTGAAAGGGCAGAGATATGAACTGACAGGCTGTACTTGGTGAACTCAGTGTAGCAATAGAAAAATGAAGATCTTGGCTGGGAGAACAAAGGCTTTATTGAACTCAAAAGAGGGACATTGAGCAGCACAAGTGAGAACCCTGCAGGACCCCAGATACTTATATGTGGATGGTGATGGCAAAATACCTTGGAAATTTGCCTCTTCCCTGTGCTGGCCACTTGCCTCCAGGTTCAAGAGTAGCAAGCCAGAACAAAATAACATTGCAGGAAGTACAGATTCAAAAGCACTAGAGAGCAGGGGAGAACTACCCAGCTGGGGGTATAAAGTCCCCCTCCTCAGAGCTTCTACAACTCACAATGCATCACTAGAGGGCTACAGGAAAAAGTGCTTACACATGAGGATAAAAGGACAAGGGTGAGGGTTGTTAGAAGGACCATCACAGCAGGGTCTGGAGGATGACTGAGCCCAGACTGAACAGAAGCACCCCTGACATGGTCTAGGTTCTGCCTCCTGTGGCAACCTCCACATGCAGAGGTCTTCCTATCAACAGAAACTCTTCACATTGACAGTAGCACCCAGGATCTTGAAATGTTACTAGTAGGGCAGATGGAAAAGCAATAATTTTTCTTTGCTATCTTTCTCTGAGAGTCTGCAAGATATCAGGGAGTGATTCATGTCTTATGCAGGGAAAACAGAGCATCCCAATATCTGGGCCACATTACACCAGGCATGGATGGCCCAGATTTGTCTCTAAGACATGTTGAATCCAGACATGGCAGTTCAGACTTATAATCCCAGAACTTGGAAGACTGAGGCAGGAGAAATTTTTTGAGCTCAATTCCAAAGTGGGCTACAAGGAGGCTTCAAGGATATTCTGGGACTAGAGTGAGACCTAATCTCAAATATCAAAATGATGAAATGAAAATCAAAACCATGGGCTGGTAAGGAGGCTTGGTGGATAAAGTGCTTGTTTGCATGAGCGTAAAAACCACAATCCCAATTGTAAGGGCACATCAAAACACGGGAAGGCTTGGTGTCCTACTTGTATCTCTGTGCTCAGGACACAAAGATGGAGATCCCCAAGGTAAGCTCACAGGCTACACCATTCAACTTGCAAGCTTGGGGTTCAGTGTGAGACCCTCTCCAGTAAATAAAATAGTTGTCACAGAAAACACCCATCAAATTCTGTATCCCATACACTTGTACCTCTCCAGTGCATGACATCCACACATGTGCACACAGGTGCCCTTACACATAATGTGCTGGGGAAGAAGCTCAGTCAGTGAAGTTCTTGCCACATGGAAGCCTAAGGACCCAAGTTCAATCGCCAGCAACCATGTAACGAGTCAGCCAAGCATGGAAGGGCTGGTTATGATCTGTTTTTGGAGAGTGGGATAAGGAAGTCCTGGGAACTCTCTGCTACCTCTATACTCTCTACCCCCAGCATACTTGGCAAATCTTATGTCCCAGTGAAAGATTTTGTCTCAAAGAACAAGGTGGTTGGGACTGGAGACATGGCTTAGCAGTTAACAGTACTTGTTGTTCTTACCGAAGCCCAGGGTTTGGTCCCCAGACCCCACAGGATGATTTGCAACAATCTGAAATTCCAGTTCCAGGAGAACCAAGACTCATCATTTGAATAAAAAAGTAGACAGTGCCAAAGGAACATGACTTAAGGATGTCCTCTGAGCTTTGAACACTTTATGTAACATTACATACATTCATACATGTGCATCCACTTTAATAGACACACATCAAAACACAAAGACACAGTACAGTGTCAGATCACCCAGTGTCACAGCAGAAAGGACAACCAGCCTCTCAGACACCTGCAGTTCCCCAGGCAGTTATATCTAGGAGACCTACTCCAGGAGACAGGCAGGCTGTGGTCAGAAACAGGAAACTGGATAGCAGGAGTACAGGGGGAGAGGGGCTGCTCCTGTCTTGTCTATCTGGAGGATAGGCCTAGAAACTGGCCTTTTGGAGGATATGATATGTCCTAGGGTCTCTTTCTATCAACATCCCTATGTCATTCATTTAGCATAAGCTCCAGTTTCCTTCATTATATGCAAAGACACACTACATGCTTCCAGCTCTCCTGGTCCGTCAGTGAGCCAGTGAGACCCTAGACATAAAGTATGGGCAGGAGCATTATATGTCTACACTGGCAATCAAGGGGGATGATGAACACTTTGGATGCCAATGGGCAACCCTGCTTTATGATCCACATCCCAGCACATCCTTGAACCCCAACAGCCCCTACTTTGCAGGAGTCCCACTCCAACCCCAGAAAAGCTCTACTTGGAGGGAGGGGAACCATAGTCCACAACAAGTGCCCAGACCTGACATTTTCTCCAAAGCCTCCCTCACCATCTTTATATAGGCCACAGGAAACTTACCCTCAATAATTTCTATCATCTGAATAACACACAATCCATCAGGGTATGGGCAGGTAGTTGTATTGCAGGAAGTCTCAAGTGGGACAATAAAACACTGGTAGCACTCCAGCCCCTGAACTGAGAAAGAAGCCAGTCCTCTCCAATGTCTTTACTTCCACACAGCTGCTGGCCAGGAAGACAGAGAAAGGACATTACTGTCCAGGCACCTCAGCCAAAGGCAAATGTGAACCAAGAGCCAAGAGCCACTGTTTGTTCAAATATGCTCAGTACTGCTGTCTCAGCTAGCCAGGCCCACAGGAAAGACCTTCACCCCGAGAGGTATTAGAGAGACAGTCACCATATTGGGAAGACACAGATAACAAATGTCTGCTGAAGTGGTGAGTAGGTATATAAGTAGTTACTGGGACCACCAGATGAGGAGGGCTGTTCTGACCTATCCCACCCCAATCCTGCAGAGCTGGGCCCTGGATATTGGAGCATGACACAGCATGGAACCTTCCAGAGTCCAGCTCAAAAGTGAGGCTCACCATTATAGCTGTCCAGCAGCCATGGATGAGCTGGGTACTTGAAAAGGAGGCTGGAAATGAAAAAGGACTGGCATACGTGAGGATGAAGTCAAAACAAAGTTTTCTGATCAAGGCTCAAAGTTTAATATTCAGCTCTGCACTTATATATGGAAAATCCACAAACCCATCCTTTCATTCAGTTGGATTATGTTGCAAAGCAAACTCAGCAGGCAGTCTGCTCCTGTTGGAACTGTATGCACTGAAAGCAGGAAGACCTCCACCTAGGTCAAAGACTCCACCCTAGGTCTGTTAGATCAGTGGAAGACCAACTGTGGCAAAAAATTAAGATCTGTTTAGCCTGCTCAAGGGGTGGGAAAGGGCACACATCATGAGGCTTACCACAACACAGATGTAACTACAACTCTAGGAGTATCTGAGAGCTCAGACCACTTAGAATAGGGAAGTTCTAGCACTGGGGCCGCATGTGGCATGGGATGGGCATAAGAAAAAGCAAAATGCCAAGAGATAAGGATTCCTAACATCTTGACTTGGCAGTCAAGTCGGGAAAAGAAGCCTCTGGCACAGTTTGTGTGCACACAGGCCAGTGTCCTGACTAGGATGACAAGGCAGCAATGTAGAGTCTAAGAACAGGCTGCTCTGGAGGCCAGGATTTATGGCAGAGGTAATGACATCCAAGAGTCCTGCTGGCACTTGGTGATGGTTGCAAGGCAGGCGCTGCCAGGATTACAGACCCAGTAAAGCTCCCTAGCACAGGAGGCTTCACCCACCACAAGCCTATTCCCAATCCCATGACACCAGCACACCTCAGTCACTGGGCACACATTGGAGGTGCAGTTTACCCACAATCCTGAGGCCCATTTCCATCTCCATTGTACCTTCCTGTCCCTCTCTCATTTTCCATCCCAGTGCTTTCTGCACAGAATAGGGTCACAAGAAGGATGAACACACAAGATTTTGTAGAGTGAGAACTGTTCATCCTTGGGAAAGTGCTGTACAGATAAAACCTTAGATTTAGAGCCAGTTAATAGACCACCAATCACATCCCTGGGTTCTTACATGGCTCAGGCATCCAATCCTTCCTTCCTCCAACCCTCCACCCACCTTTCCCCAAGGAATACATGTCTGCCTACTTCTCTCACCCACCACCCACCCAGCTTTTCCTTCCTAACCCCACACTCCCACCCACAGCCCTATCCTAAGGGCTCTTCCCTTTGCCACCTAGCAGCTCCCTCCTGACACTAGTCCTTACTTCCTCTCTGATCATGTTGCAGGCACAGTGGAAAAGTCTGTCAGATGTGCACTGAAATAAACACATTACTTTCTCTCAGGTCCTCCCAGCTGGCATCCTGAAAAGGGAGGGGTTTCTATATTTACTTCCTCCAGGCCATCATGTTTATTGGTTAAGAGTTAGCAAGGTTTGTTGATGACCTGGTCAAGCCAGATCTATAGCCTTTGAGGGAGGACCACTCTATTGGGGAGGGATCATGGTGTAGGAGGACTAATAGGGCAGAGGGGCAGGGGCCATCACTGGCTTGTGCTTTCCATTCAGAAAGCCAGGGAAGGAGGCAACTTGCTCAACCCCTTCCTAGTTTTTGTTTTGTTTTGCTTCATGTTTTTTTGTTGTTGTTCTTTTTAATTTGAGACAAAGTTTCTCTATGTGGCTTTGGCTGTTCTAGGACTTGCTCAGTAGACCAGGCTGGCTCAAACACACAGCTTCCCTGTTCCTTCATCTGGAAACCTTTGGGGAAGGACTGCAGATTCCAGCCACTGCTCCACCTCCTCCTCCAGGCACCACAGTCTGGGTGCACTGGGCTGTGGTAGGGCAAGTTACCAGGCTGTGCAGGATCCAGGCAGGACTAAGGCTCTGAAGANCTAGGACTTGCTCAGTAGACCAGGCTGGCTCAAACACACAGCTTCCCTGTTCCTTCATCTGGAAACCTTTGGGGAAGGACTGCAGATTCCAGCCACTGCTCCACCTCCTCCTCCAGGCACCACAGTCTGGGTGCACTGGGCTGTGGTAGGGCAAGTTACCAGGCTGTGCAGGATCCAGGCAGGACTAAGGCTCTGAAGAGACATGACCTGGCTTCTCCTGGTGCTCTGGGCATCGCTGCTGTCTGTGCAGTTCACCAGAGGCATGGTGGTCAACGAGGTACCAGGTAAGGACTGGGCAGGAGTGGAGGAGGATGGACCAGGCAGGGGTAGGGTGGGAGTTCTGTCCTGTTTTGCCCAACCTCCGCTGTGTGCTCTTTTTCATAGCCCAAAACCTGAGCTGCTTCCAGTGCTTCAAGGTTCGCAAGGCCAGCCTGTGTCGGCCCATAGAGTGCCAGCCCAACGAAAAAGTCTGTGTGAGCAACGAAGTTCTCCTTTACACGAGTGAGTCTGTTCTCTAGCCTGGATGTCTCCAGAACCACTGGCAAGGCTGGGTCCTGGTTTCACTCCTGCAGGCTCAACAAGTCTTCTAGGTGCTGGGCAATACCGGAAGGTGTGGTCAGAATTTTGACCTCTCCTTTTTCTCTCCCAATTGCCATATCTGTTCCTATTTCACTGCTTCTAGAACTCTCTCCAGGACAAAACCTCTGATGTGACATTGAATTCCCAAGTGAGGCATCCAGTCAGGGACATGTTTTACAAGGCCACCCACTCACGTGGGGCATCATGTGGTATTACACAGGCAGTGGGAACTTAGTTATGGTCAGCCTTAGGATAAATGGAAAAAAGCCAATGTTACTTGTCCCATCTCCAGAGAAAGGAGAAAATATGAAAATACCCAGACCTGCTGTGAGCACACCCATGGTGGTAGTAGTTGCTTGGGCCTGCCTCTAGTGTCCTGGGACGCCGCAGACACCTCAGAGCTACCTCCTGAATGAGTTAAACATCCTGAACCTTGTTTCAGACAAATTCTTAAACTTTGGGCATCTCCTGTGTCCTCAAGCCTATTCCTGAGAACAAATCCTTGCAGGTCTAAGGAAAGCCCCAGAAAGAGTGATTCAGTGTGAGCTTCAGGAAGGGAGGCCTGACAGACTGTCCTTTGCAGTAGTACCCACTGCACTGAGTCCTGCCTCTGACTGCCTCTTACTGAAGTGTTTCCCCTGTGTCATTATGGTAGGTTGAAGCCATCATTTCCCAAGTAGAATATTCCCAAAGAGAGTAGTAGGTTTCCCAGGGCGAGGCCCCTGTTCTCATCTGGGGCAGTCCTGCCCCTAGGGTCTCTGTTTCTTTTTTCTTTTGTTTCTTTAAATTTTTTTATTAGATATTTTCTTTATTTACAATTCAAATGCTATCTGAAAAGTCCCCTATACCCTCCCCCTGCCCTGTTCCCCTACCCACTCACTTCCACTTCTTGGCCCTAGCATTCCCATGCACTGGGGCAAATAGAGTTTGTTGGACCAAGGGGCCTCTCTTCCCAATAATGGCCGACTAGGCCATCTTCTGCTACATATGCATCCAGAGACACGAGCTCTAGGGGTACTGGTTAGTTCATATTGTTGTTCCACCTATAGGGTTGCAGACCCCTTCGGCTCTTCTGTACTTTCTCTAGCTCCTAAATTGGGGACCCTGTGTTCCATCCTATAAATGACTATGAGCATCCACTTCTGTGTTTGCCAGGCACTGACAAAGCCTCACATGAGAGAGCTATATCAGGGTCCTTTCAGCAAAATCTTGCTTATCTTTTTCTTATCACAGTAAAGGGAATTGTGGTAGTTGAAGATTTGGAAGCTAAGGAACTTTGTGCAACTTTCTCAAGTTTTCTTCCAGCCTTTCACCTTTGCCCCACCTACCCCCAGCTTTATGAGCAGTTTATCTGGAGCTGGAAGGTACCAACTGGTAGCTCTGTGCAGGGAGTGGACTCTGAGTACTCCTTTGGGTGCTAAGTTTTCTGGGAAGATCTGATGCACCCATGAGAGGAGGACTGTCCTGGGCTTCCAAGGAGGCAACAGGCTCTGTTAGAACATGCTTAGCCATCCCAAGTTCTGTGCCACCAAGCAATGTACTTTTTGACAACCAGGCCTCTTCTAGTTTTTCCCTTGACCATGCTGGGATAGAGGGGCTGCTGGGGAGAACTCTAAGCTCTTTGCTATATCCCAGGTCGGTGGTGACACTGAGTAGCAGAGCTCCTGACATGCTGTTGATCTTGCCTCTGAAAAGACTGCAGAAGGTGGCCCAGAAGGTCCAGATCCAGCCTTGCACACTGGACTCTTGTGCCATTTTCCCCCCTGGTCTCTGGGTTCTAAGACCACATGCTGTCTCTTTTCTTCTGCAGGTATAAAGAGAAGAACTCAGATCAGCAAGCGCTGTGCCACTTCTTGTCCCAACTCCAATAATATCATTAAGTGGTCATTGGGCAAAATTCAGGCCAGGATCACCAGAAGATGCTGTTCTGGGGATCGCTGCAACAGAGCACCTGGGAGTTGGGAGGGGTTATGGTCCTCACTAGGGTGGTTCCTGCTCTAAATGGGTCTGGGCCTCTTTTGCACCCTGTTGTGAGGACCATTTTCCTGTGATATCCTGCCACAACATAAACATTCTTCTTAAACTTCCTGTCTTCCACCTCAAATCCCACCTTCATCCATTCCAGGACTTGCAGGCAATGCTCTGTCCCTGGGGTAGAAGGGAGGACACCATACCCTTTGCTTAGGACTCAGCAGTCTGCTCCTCCCTGACATTCTGACCCAGGAAGTAGGAATAAAACCCTGCTGCTCCTCATGGAGACAGACAAGGAGTATTTCCAATAGAGACCACAGGCTTCTTCAAGAAAGCCCTTGACCTTTGGCACACTGTCATGCACTGTAAGTGGCAGATGGACCTGATGAAGTCAGAGGTGCAGCCACACTCTGACACTGCTCCACTTGTGTCCCCTGTTCATGCACTTTAACTGGGAATCACACTCAGAGACAGTGAACTTGCTTCCCCAAGCCTGGCTCCTGCTCCTTTGCTGCCCGTCTGTCCCAGGGACCCATGCTTCTTCCAGCTTTCAGTACAGCCTTCTATGGCTAGAGAAGCCAAGATCTGCATAGAACCATCCAGTCAGGAGACAGACAGTTATACTAAACATAGAGCTGTCCCTGAAGCCTGAGGCCCAGCATAGGGTGAGCATACAATCCAGACTCATACCTGGAGTCCTAGGAGGGTGCACTAGGCACTGTATGAGTAAGAAGAAGGAACAGAGTCTGGAGTGCCACCTGGACAGGAGAGAATGCCAAGGTGGTGTAAAATCACAAATGGTTGAAGTTTCACTGCAGGAGTCAGGCCTGGTGGATATTACTGGTTACCTGGCCTTGGAAGAGTCCCTGAGTAAGGGCAAAGGTAAGGAGCACAGAGACGGTAGAGGAGACTGATTGACAGTTTAAGGATAGCCAGGCTGAGTGGGCTCTACTGGGCATGAAGGGACTGTCTAAGGGAACAAGGAGTTTGCTGGGAGGTTCTTGGTATGGGACAGATGTACTAATGTAGCTTTGCTGTGACCACATGACTGGACAGCAACAACTTACAGAAGATGTATTTGATTCCAGGTTTCAGCCTGTCATGCTGGGGAAGACCTGAGGGAGCCCAGCTCACTGCAGTGGGAATAAATGGTGACACTGCTGATGACAGGGTGGACTAGAAAGCTGAGGGGAGCTTGGACCAGGGTACAGAAGGAAAGTTCAAGCCACATCCCAAATTCCTAAAAGGTCCACAGCCTCCCAAAATATTCCCACCAGCTGGTGAATAAGGATTAAAATCTGACCCCAGAAGGGACATTTCTGATTCAGTCCCTACAACAAGTGAGCCTATGGGTAGGTGTGGTATCTCATTCCCAGATGCTTAATCGGCCCACCCTGGTCCACACACCCCTGCCTGCCTCCCTGACCCTGCTCTCCAGGATTCTGCACCACACTCTCAGCTGAGGTGGCTGGTGTGGGGTGAATTACAGCCTCCACCTAGCATGCTGCAGTTTCTTCCTAACCAGTGATTGATATGTGACCCATAGCCTTTCAGTGGTCTGGCATCACTGTTCCCAGGGTCCCTGACTAACCAAGACCTTCTCTGCAGTCATGGGTTTCACACTGAGTTTCACCCCCACTCACTCCCCACACTGGCCTAACACTAGTGCCATGTGCACTGCTTAGTGACCTAGCATGGACAGTTAGGGCTCTGGGAGTCTCGGGTACAAGGTCTGGGATATCCTCTTTGGATTATGCTAAGGAAGCAGGTACTATGAGGACCATCTTGCCATGATAACATGGGCTGGGTGGCTCCTTGTAGCTAAATTCTCCTGGAAAAGATTACACGTAAGTGACACCCAGGTCCTGCGCTGGTGTGGCAGGTATTTGAGATGGACAAAGGCTTTCTCAGCCCAGATCTGCTTGACCACGTACTGAGGTGCCGGGCAATCAGCAGTCATCAAAAGTCAAATTGAGACAGGTGCTTTGGAGTTATCTGCCTCACATCAATGATGACTAAGGATGTGGACACATGAGTGGCCAATTGGAGAGGAGCCAGGGAAGACAATGAGAGGACCGCTGTGTGGGGCCTTTTTAAAAATAAGAATTATAGCTAGAACTAGGCAAAGATTAGGGTAATTTTTTTGAGATGAATTAATCCTCCAGATACTGCATAGGCCAAGCACAGCCAGGAGATAATCACACACTTCTTGCCCAACTGGGAATAATCACATGGTAAACCCTCCTGCTGTCCATCTCTAACTTACTTCCTTAGGTCCTCATTTTGACTCTCCCTCAGCACATTAATCTTGACAGGTGCTGCCAGTCACTGAATTTGCACGTAATGCTGGTCCACAATTTTAGCTTTTGTTTGCTGATCACTGATAAGTTATTCTCTCTTTGTTTTCATGATGAGATTGCAGTTTCACTGTAGGACTTTCACCTTTACTGCATATGGACAGCTGACTGCGTTGGCCCCTACTCAAGCTCATCTACCCAATCTCTGTATCAGTTACTCTACACCCTTTGTAGTTGAGGTCTAAGTTCCTTTTCTGGACAGAGTAAGCATCTACTTGGTGATAGTAAAATTGGATCTGTGGTCATGTGCCACATGTTATACATGAGGTTAAACTAAATGTTAAAAAACAGGGCCATCCATTTGGCAGAAGAAGCCATATGCAAATCATCTGATAGCCTGTATGTAGCACAGAGCATTCAAGGTTTTAACAAAAACTCAGACTCAAGCCTTTAATCCCAGCCACTCAGGAGGTAGACGCAGGTAGATCTTCATGCATTTACGCAGCAGTGGCCACTACTAAACCGAACAGGAAATGCCTAAGCTCTGAAGGAAGGGAGCTCACATCTCCAAGTGGTGAAGACCACCCATGCAAGCTACAATCAACTCTGGGCTGCCTTCCCTCTCTGCTTTTCCCGTGGGACTGATGTGATTTCTTCATGGGTGGGAATTGTCCTTGTGGGGAATCTATAACTTCAGATCTCCAGCAAAAATGAGATATTTGAGATAACAGCAAAATTCCTGAAGCATTCAAGTGTCTCTGGGAAGCAATTCCATCACCAGGCTTCAGGCTAGAAGTGAGTCCACGCATTACCAAGGCTTCATAGAAAATTGACTTGCTTAGTCCCATCATCCATAGCAGGTGGATCAATACCTGCAACACAGAACCCAGTAGCTGCTGAAGCAAAGGCACTGGTCTGCCTGTTCCATGAGAGTCAAAGAGGGTTCAGCTTCACAGCACCAAAATCACTCCTTAGACTAAAGATAGTGGAAACCTCGCCAGCAAGGACAAGGGTGCTCAATAGATGCTGAGGTGGCTTGAGTGAGAGACATCCCCACAGGATCAGGTTATTGCACACTGGGTTCCAGGTTGGCAGTGATGATTGAGATGCAAGATTTAGATGGTGCAACCTTGCTGGAGGAAGGATGTCACTGGGAGGAGGGATTGGTAGGCTTTCAGAGTTCATGGTCTAGTCCCACTTCCAAATCTCCACTCCCCCTCCCTCTCCTCCTCCCACTCTCTGCATTGTGAATGTGTGACTGCTCAGCTTTTGGGTCAGCTGCCTGCTGTGATGACTCTCCTTCCATTCTAGACTCTCCCTCTGGAATTGTAAGCTGAAATAAAGTCTTTTTTCTGTAGGTTGCTTTTGCTCAGGATGTTTTATCACAGAAACAAAAAGTAACTGATAACACATTCCAGTGCTGAGATGACATGGGAGATGGGATGCTGAGACAACATAGCATCATAGATACATACATATATATGTATGTGTACATATATGTATATATGTCATATATATGTGTATATATGTATATATGAATGTGTATATATATATATATAAATGTATATATACACTTATATATGAATGCCACTTACATACAATATGTATACACACATTTAAACACATATGTATTCACTCAGACACACAAACACACACACACACACACACATATGGCAAGCACTTTAGGTGTCAATGGGAAAGCATAAAACTCAGAAATGAGTAAGAAATCAAAGAATGGCTGCTTGTAAGAAACATTTAAAGCACCACTGCCAAAGTAGTGAAAAGAAGGGGGAGCCCAACATTGGTTTGGCAGTGACAGCTGACTTGAACACAGACAGAAGAAACAGGCAAGACATGAGCAGGGGAACACCAGAGATCATGGCATGTTTGTAGAAGGTATCCTGGAGGCAGTGGAGAAGTAACACTGCAGTAGAAAGAAACATTTGGAGAAATGACAGCTGGTGAGGGAGGGTGGGGTGGGGTGTGATGTAGCTCAGTAGTGGAGTGGCTCTCTCAGCCTGTGAGACTCTGAGGAGGATCCCTGACCCAAGGAAGAAGAAAAAAAGGCAGAAGAAAAGGAAATTTTTCTCATCTCATGAAAGACATAAAGTAAACACCACAGTGTTCAAGAATCAGTGAGCCCTAGACAGGTTAAATCTACATGTGCTAAAATAAAACATATATAATGTACCACATATCATAATCACAAACTATGGGTTTTAATGGAGAGAAGAGAAGGTCTGCTGTGGAGGAAGGTCACGGCCATGTCAGCCTTAGAGCTGAGGTGGGAGTCTCAAGTGGCATTGAGAAGGCAGACCCAGAAATGAAACATGGAATTCTTAAGGGTGGAGATCATCAAAAAAGTCAAGTCCAAGATCCTGCTTTGAATTTAAGAGGCCGGGGCTAGACAAGCCAGTGAGAGAGAACCTAGAGGAGGTGTGAGGAGCAGGAGTCAGAGAATGGGGAGGAGCCAAATAGGGATAAATAAGAATTAGGGTTAATATTTTTAATTTTGTGATTTTGATAATTGCACCATAGTTATGTGAAATGTCAGTGTATATAAAATGAACAGAAAAAGTTCAGATTAATTACACCTCTTTTGGGTTTTTTCTAACTCTTTTGTTTTGTATTTAGAGTCAGGGTCTCATATAACCAAGGCCAGTCTTGTACTTCTGATCCTCTGCCACCACCCAAATGCTGGGGTTATGGCCATGGGTTTCTGCATTCACCTTTTTGCAATTTATTTTTTAAATAAATCTAAGGTTATTTCAAAATAAAAATGGACCCCTCAACTGAATATTATTATTTTTCCCGATAAGTGAGGCTTCCAGGCTTCCAGAAAGAAGCCAGACTTTTCTCACTCATCCCTTCAACTACTTGACAGATGTTCTCATGGGAAATGTGTTAAATCTGAGAAACTGCAGCTGCCTTTTTCAGTATTAATTTCCAACTTAAAGCTCAGAGGCGATAAGATCTGGACACTTTGAGTGGAAGCAGTGAACTGGAAGGTCACCACCGAGTTTCCTCTTCACAGACCTGACTGAGCTCCAGGGTCATTCAGTCATCTGTACTGTGAGGGCCTGAGGGGCCCACCTGATCAGTTTGTTCTGTTGCATATGACTTTGATAAAAAGCAAACTGCCCTCAGGGTCCTCCATCCTTGGCTCCACCCCCTCAGGCCTGAGTAGGGGGCACTGCTGACCTCTTGCAGGGCACATACTTAGGTGCACTTAGGAACACAAGCTAAGGGTGGATCCCCAGAGGAGTGGAGAAACTGCTGGGGCTGGTTCTAGGTACTGTGTGACTCAGCTGTCCCTCCTGCCAGGCCCCAGGGTGTACAGCTTAAGAACTCAGGAAGGCTCCTAGAACCTTCTTTCCTCTACCAGGCCCCAGGCAGGTAGAGAAATGGGTTGTAGCTTTCTTATGGTACAGTGACTAAGGTAATGTACCGTACAGAGCATACTCACATGGTCCAAGGCCAGGGTTCGGGTGGTGGATTTTCATGGAAGGAACATCCCATGGAGCAGCCTAGGAACATCCAAGGAGCAGGAGGTTGGAGATAAGGCCTCACCACACACCTCATAAAAGGGCCTGTGTGGTCAGCCTTTAATGGGCAGAGGAAGGTGGAAACCAGTTGGGATGGAGGGTTGTGCAAAACCAAAAGAGGAGCTACATTGGTTTTTTTTTTTTTTTTTTTTTTTTTGGTTTTTCAAGACAGGGTTTCTCTGTATAGCCCTGGCTGTCCTGGAACTCACTCTGTAGACCAGGCTGGCCTCGAACTCAGAAATCCACCTGCCTCTGCCTCCCGAGTGATGGGATTAAACATTGTTTTTAAAGGAGCAACATTGTTATACATTTTTACCAAGTCTCCATACTCTATAAGCCTTAAGTTTCTGTTGCTGAAGCCCAATGAATTCTGCAAACACAGTGTTTCCATGCTGAACTTGTAACCTCATGATGTATGCACACCCCTTTGCCTTGTTCAGCTCCTGAACACTGTGATGAATCCTCCCTTCCATGTGATGTTTTCTTCCACTTCCCCACAGTCAGCCTTGAGCCCTGAGTTTCCATCTTTTCAGTCCAGATGTTAACAGCTGTTTTCCACCAACCTAATCACTTCCCCAATAAAAGGGACCTCAAAGGCAGTGAGGAACTGCTCTCTGAAATCTCCATTTAGGGAGAGGCAGCTGTCTGGCCAGTGTAAATAAAGTTTGCTTAATCAGTCATGGAATTGTTTGTTTCTGGGGTCTAACAGTTGGTTTCCTTGGAATGTGAGGCAAAGCCATTTCACAGAGGAAGGGCTCCCTTAGGGACCATCTGGGCAGGCATTCAGTGTTCAGGTATGTTTGATTGCATTGCCCCAAAGAGACAGGATCATGTAGCCTTAGCCCAGAGATAAAGATGTCAGCTTCAGGTCCAAGATGTTCAGGGCTCAGAGTGAGGTGCCCATGGGAGAGCTGTGATCTCCATAGTACCTTCAGACTGCCTCCTGCCCTCCAGACACAGTTTGCCACACTAACACCCATGGCCTGCAGACTCATCTTCTTAGCATAGAACACCCATGCAGCAGCATCATTAGCAAACTGCAGGGTGCCTTACCTAGAACACTCTGAAGAGGGTAAGCTGGCTTTTAAGATAGAGACTCCCCTGAGCTCCTTCCTGTTATCCTGGCTCTTCTTGCTTGTAAGGACACCAGCTTGGGTAGCCTTCCTCCATTGTGAACCCAACTGTGGACCTACAATGGCCTTTATGCTACTTCTACTTGAAGCCTGGTTGTTTTCTTCTTCTTTTCTGATGTTTTCCCCCAACAAGTTCTTGCTCTGTAGCTCAGGTTGCCCATGAAATTGGGATCCTTCTGCCTCAGCCTCCTGGGTGTTGGGATTAAAGTTCTGTTCCCCCATGCCCAATTAGAAAACCCCAATTATTCAGACTGCTGCTTAAAAGAACCACTCATAGGACAGGGAAGTCAGGAGAGCAGTGCTAGGATTTCTAGGATCAGGTCAACATGGAGGGGAAGATCTTTCAAGGAAGACCAGAGATCCAGAGAGCTCAGATAAAAAGAAAATGTGTATTCGTGTTCTTGGTTGTATGGAAGGAGTCCAGGTGTCAACAACCTCCCAGCTGTTGGTCCAGAGGTTGAGGGTTGTTAGTTAAGACCTAAGGTTTCTGGTTACTGTTCAGGGTTGACTCTCAGGTCTAAAGGGGTCCATGCTGTATTTGAAGGTTCCTTTTCACTTGCTCTGATACTTTCAAGACCAGGAGAGGCAGAGCTGGCTTATTACCTCAGGCTCCAAGCCCACCTAGCCAGGCTGTGCCTCCAGTTCATTAAGTCAAGGCCAGTAGGATGGTGCTCTCCTCCTGACTCCTGCCCAACCTGTGGTTTTTGCATGAGGCATTTCTGCACACCTGGTAGCTAGTCTAATTAAAAGACCATTTTGAAATGTGACTATCTAGTCTTAAGGAGTGACAACAGCCATGTAAACACCCCCAACACAAACAAGGTTGAGACTTTCTGTACCTAAGTGTGCTGGCTGGTGCTGTGGACAAAGACAGTGACAGCCCCCTTGAATAAGGACTGTCTGACCTACTACTGCCAGCTAAAAATATAGCTTACCTGCTCTCCACAAGCTAATAAAAACTTCAGTGATTGTAGAGAGGTTGGAATGTTATAGATCCAGGCCCTAATTATAAATTTTGGGGGGCTTTTGGGATTCCTTGATAGCCATTTATTATGGACCTCTTATATGTAACCTATATGTGCTATATGACCTAGCATCGTTATGACTATTAGGAAAATCATTTGGAATGTACAAACAGATGAACTAAAAGGCTAAACATGTCATCAGGTCCTGTTGGAGGCCAAAACCTGAGATTTCTCCCAAATTTGCTTTAACATGCCTCCTCAATGTGTCCACCAATATATTTGAAGATATTTGTGTGAGGAGGGGGTGGGTCATGGAGCACCATAGAGAAGAATGTTTTAAGCCAACGTTCTGTGTGTAGCCCTGGCTGTCCTGGAACCCACTCTGAAAACCAGACTGGCCTTAAACTCTGCCTGCCTTTGGCTCCTGGGTGCTGGGATAAAGGCATGTGCCACCACTGCCTGATTTTGAAGAGTCTTGATTTATGATTCTGGTTTGGTTATTATATACCTCAGTGAAACTGCTATCATATTTAACATGGTTGGTACTAGGTTAACTGGAAGCTGATCCTTGGCCATGATCACTCATGTTTGATTTCAGAAAAAAAAAAAATAGGTAAAAGCTGCCCTTTTGCATTGATATCATGGGGAATAGAAATAAAATACAAACTAGTTTTGAAATAAATTGGCCCCTGTTTACAGTCCAATGGTGTGCCAACAGCCATATGGATACCCGCAACACATCACTTAAAGAGGAATTAGATTATGCCATCACTGACCCAAAAACCTGCACTAGATGTCTATGAAGAACAGCTGTGTAGTCAGAGGCTGAGCAGACCCTAAGGCCAGGGTCTGGGCTCCTTCCTGTTTGCTCTCTGTCTTGCCCTCACCAATGGCAGCACTCATAGAGAAGACTGAGGTTGTCTTTCTGCAATAATAAAACAAAGGTTGGTCTCAGACAGTGGTCTTTACTAAACCCCAGCACCCATTCCCCAGTTTGTGAAATGAACATACATGTGTGAAGGACCCAAAGCATCCTGCAGTCCTCAAGGGTGCTAATGGCTGCCACACCCACAGCTCAGAGCTAGCGTGGGTCAGGACAGGTCCATCAGTAGATTCATAGTTCTGTTGCCCACAGGCCCCTGTGTTCTGCTTGTCATTCTTCCTGATTTGTCAAGAGGACCCTGTAAACAGACTCAGGCAGAGGTTTCTGTTGACTCCTGTGGGTGCACACAGGCCAGAGATGGACCAACCCTGGGCCAGGCACTAAGTCCTGGGAAGTCTCTGCCACCTGAAGGCACACATAGGATGAGAGCTGGCCAGGCTTCTGTAGGGCTATCTCCCAGGACACCTGCAGAGTCGGTTGACTGGCCGCCATGCTCCACCCTGCAACCTCAGGCCTATGGCCTCAATGTCTGCCTTTTCATCACCTTCCAGAAAGACTTGTTCCTTTCCAGAGCCCTGAGGTCCTAAACTGTAGAGACCTGCTCCCTCCTGTGTCCACGTCTGGAAAGAATGACTGACACCAACAGGACCTGTATGTATAGCTGTGCCAAAGACTCCTTCTTCAAGGTCATGTGCATCAGGGTTCCCTGCTGCTCCAATAACATGTGTCACGGGGTCCCTAGCACAAGAGTATTCAGAACCCGGAGTTGGGTACAGCGGCTGAGTTTGGGGCTGAGCCTCCCTCAATCATGCCCCTTCCCCTCTCTGATCAAATTGTGTGGTGGAATTAGTCCTCTATGAGAAAGATCCATGGTGAAAGGATGTCCTTCCTGTCCTTGTCATTGGCCCCTAGACCTGAAAATGGCATGAGCCTTGGAATGTTTTTTTTCCATAAGAACTTGCTCTGATTAGAATTTCTTCATCTCAATTTGACACAAGCCAGAGGCATCTGGGAAAGAGGCAACCTCTATTGAGAAAATGCTTCCATTACATTTGCCCATAACCAAGTCTGTGAGGCATTTTCTTGTTTAGTGGCTGACATGAGAGGACCCAGTCAACTTGGATGGTGCCACCCCTGGGTGAGGTGGGGGTGTGAGGCTCCTGAGTTTTATAAGAAAACAGGCTGAGCAAGCTTTGAGGAACAAGTCAGTAAGCAGCTCTCCTCCATGGTCTCTGCTTCAGTTCTTTCTTCCAGGTTCCTGCCTTGGCTTCCCCTGATGCTGGACTATAATCTGTAAAATTTAGGATTTACTTAATCCTTTCCTCTCCAGAATGGTTTTCTTCATGGTGTTTTATCACAGCAAAAGAAACCTTCAGAGGAGACTCATCTGAAAAAGCTGTCACCCTACCAGCCCAGGGGGGTCTCTATGCCTGTGGCAGTCAGGAACCTGCATCGCAGTAAGCACTGTGAGCAATCTGGGGCTGAATGCTCAGTTATCAGCCAGGGAAGAGCCCTCTATCACAAGGACCAACACAATACTCTGCATAGAAACCATGGTAACCTAGGAATGGGATGGGGATGGGAGGCAGGGGCTTGGCTTCTTCAGAGCCCACCCAGATCATGGCAAGTTCATATAGAGAAGTTTATATGCCCTGGCCAGGGGCATTGGTAACATTTCTTCCCATAAGACAGTGGCTCCTATCTGAAGGGCTTCCTGAGGCACCTATGTCCACTCACATACACTGTAGAGGCTTGTCAATCCTACGGTCTCCTTAAGTAGATGGCTCAGCATCCCTAGACTGTATAAGAACAAGACTGTACCCAAAGAACCTGTGTAGAGGTGGCACCAACAGGACATCATTTCCTCAGGGTTGAAGCAGCAAGGGTAACCTGAATGAAGAGTGCTGTAGTATCTCAGGAGAGAAGGTTTCTCTCTGTGGGGTCAGCTGTGCCCTCTTGGAGTCTTACTGAGAATGTCCAGAAATTCTTTCATGTCCATCACAGGGCTCTGAAACCCCAACCTCCCAGCTGGTCTAAAATTCAGATGTCTAAGCTGAGCCCATAGCACTACAAATGTTGGGCCTAGCTACATGCACCCCACTTTCACCACAGCTGGGGCCCTAAAGTAGTGTGCATGCCCCATGTTGCTGCCCACTTTTATACTGCCCTGTGAGGCCCTTCTCCAACAATGCTTCACTGGTTTCAAGGTCAGCCTGGGATCTAGATTCCTCCAATACTTGCCAGTATCTCTGACCAGGCAGACAAAAAGCGGCTCTGTACTGATTCTTTGCTTGAAACCGTACCCCTCTTTATGATGCTGGCCAGCTCCACCCCTCTTCCCAGTTTGTAACTAGTCCCATGTTCCTCAAGTTGTTTTTTTCTTAATTTTAGTAAGATACACATATCAAAACACTCATCTTGGAGCCACTTTAAAGTGTATAGTTCAGGTCTGGAGAGATGGTTCAGTGGTTAAGAGCACTTGAACTGCTCTTCCAGAGGTCCTGAGTTCAATTCCCAGCAATCACATGGTGGCTCACAACCATCTGTAATGAGATCTGGTGCCCTCTTCTGGTGTGTCTGAAGAGAAGTACAATGTACTCACATACATAAAATAAATAAATTTTTAAAGCATCTAGTTCAGTGGCATGGGCTCACTTGTCCTGTGGTGCCACATTACTACTAACTGCCTCCAAGGATCTCCTAGCACTTGGCAACCATGTTATAGGAACATGAATCCTCTAAGGCCTTTTTACAGCTGCCATTGCACAGGCCTGTCTTGCTGTGACTCACCATAACTTCCTCAAGGTCCCTCCTGTTCCATGTGCCATATTCTTCTTCTTTCTTATGACTGGGCAGTATATCATTGAATGTTGTCCTGATCCATTTTGTGTTGCTATGAAAAGTAAGGAGGTTTTCTTTTGTGTGTTTTTTGTTTTTGTTTTGTTTGTTTTTTTATTTAGCTTATAATTAAGCCGGTTCAGGAGCAATGTCGTTGTGTCTGCCCCATATTAGCAGAGAGGATTCAAGAGAGCTAATCAAGAACCAATCCTCTGAAAGACCTAGCCTTCCTACCAAGCCTCATCTCTGGTCCCACTGCCTGCCAGCATCACGAACCAAGCTTCTAACATTCTGACCTTTGACAGACGAGCCTCACCAAACACAGCATAGGTCTGGACCTTATGTGTACTCATCCTATATATACAGTCCTCCAGGGATGGGCATTTGGCTAACCTCCACCTTTGTTATGGCTGCTACAAAAAAAGGTGCTGTGTACTGACTGTATACACAGGTAACTGCCTAGCGAATACCCTGCTTTCAATTCTTTCAGAGCATAGAAGCAGACTGCATGATATAATAATT
>LR750968.1:212140-241807 GCA_902729485.2 Mus minutoides
ACTTGACCTTTTTCCCTTACTGCTTTTAATATTCTGTCTTTATTTAGTGCGTTTGTTGTTCTGATTATTATGTGTCGGGAGGAATTTCTTTTCTGGTCCAGCCTATTTGGAGTTCTGTAGGCTTCTTGTATGTTTATGGGCATCTCATTCTTTAGGTATGGAAAGTTTTCTTCTATAATTTTGTTGAAGATATTTGCTGACCCTTTAGTTTGAGAGTCTTCCTTCTCATCTACTCCTATTATCCTTAGGTTTAGTCTTCTCATTGCGTCCTGGATTTCATGGATATTTTGCGTTAGGATCTTTTTGCATTTAGCATTTTCTTTGATTGTCGTATTTATGCTCCCTATGGAATCTTCTGTGCCTGCGATTCTCTCTTCTATCTCTTGTATTCTGTTGCTGATGCTTGTATCTATGGTTCCTGATTTTTTTCCTATGGCTTCTATCTCCAGGGTTATCTCCTTTTGGAGATGTTTTCTTTATTGTTTCTAGTTCCATTTTTAGGTCCTGGATGGTTTTGTTCATTTCCATCACCTGTTTGGTATTGTCTTCCTGCAACTCTCTAAGTTTTTTTCTCTTTAAATGCTTCTAGTTGTTTATCTGTGTTTTCCTGTAATTCCTTCTTATAGTCCTCCATCATCATCATGACGAGTGACTTTAGATCCATGTCTTGCTTTTCCGGTGTGATGTTGTATCTAGGACTCGACATGGTGGGAGAGTTTGGATCTGGTGATGCCAAGTACCCTTGGTTTCTGCTGCTTCTGTTCTTGCGCTTGCCTCCTGCCATCTCTGCCCGAGGAGACCCAGCGCTGGTGCAGACCAAAAGGGACCCGCTGCCCTGGTCTGGTCCTTTGTTTATCTCCCAGCTGCTGTCTCAAGTCCCTTGCGATTGGATTGGAACTGATGTTGTGTTCCACTCACTCGTGGTCCCAAGATCGCTTGGAGAGTCCCGCAGGGCACTTGGGAGAGTGCACAGCCCCTGTGCCCGCCCGAGACCGGCGCTAGACTCAGTTTGATTTTTGATGACTGTTGACTGGCTAGCTCCTTAGTACCCCGGTCGACCACATTTACACTAAGAAATGCCTTGTCGATCTCAAATGCCTGCCTCACCTGCCAAGGACCGAGATGGCACTTATATTTTGAGGGACCCTAAGATCTTTTTCCAGCCCCCTACCCTCCTTCGAGCTTCCCCCTCTCACCTGGGGTTAAGGCTAGGCCAAGTTCTATTCTCCACACACAGGAATATCCTTGAGTTAAAAAAAAAAAAAAAAACAGAATATACTGACTAATAGTTATCTGACCCTCTGAAAAATCCCAGGTACAGTTCAAATTCACATGATGATCTGCCCATGCTTGCTAGCCAATAGATTTAAAAGTCAATATACTTACCCAGTAAGTTTGAACTATAACTTTGCTGATGTAACCTCTGCTCCTACAAAGAATAAAAGCTGCTTGTAATAGCCATTTGGGGTAGCTTTGTAGTCTCTTGCCTTGAGGGACTAGCTGAAGGTCCAACCCCAGTCAATGGAAAATAAACCTCTTGCTTTTGCACCTTTATATGTCTTGGTGTCTCCCTTTGGGGTGTCTCAAAGTAAGTAAGTGGGGGGGTATCTTACATTTGGGGTCTTGTCTTGGATTCGACCAGACCACCCTCCTCCCAAATGATGACCCTCTAGACTGATTAAAGGGGAAAAGACCAGCTTGGCAAAGGCAACAGGAGCCTACTAGAAAGTGCTTGTCACTCTGTCTTCTGCTTTCACTTTTGTCTCCTGAACATGTTGTCAGGTAGAAAGTCTCTGGTCTAGTGCAGGCCATTGCAGTGGGCAGATGCGCCTTAATACTGTGATCATGGAGATTCTGGAGAATGTCTAGGGGGCCCCCAGAGGGAGTTGGGAGGATTCCACTCCTATTGGAAAGAGCAAGACATAGTATTGGCAGGAGCCAAATGAGTCTTGCTATAAACTGGTTTCTTCACCAATGGTAGGAGTGAACTGTCTCTGTGTTGATTGTCATTATGGAAAGGTTGCAGGTAGAGTCCTGCCAGAGTCGAACTGGCAAGAAACAGTAACAGCAGGAGCCAACCAGGTCTTGTGACCCAGTCTTGCTATAACCTGGTTTCTGCACCCGTAGCAGGGGCGAACTGACTTTCTGTAGATTGTCTTTCTCTGTGTTCTTGGTCTTGGATTGTCTGCATGCATGGCAGGGGCAAACTGTCAGTTTGTTGATTGTCTTTGTGTTCTTAGACTTGGACTGATGTTATTTTTGGTCATAGGACAGACTGAGTCTACTCTGTTAAACATCCTAGTTAACCACAGGAGGGAAGTAAGGGAATGAGGACAAAACTTGTCACTACTAGTAGTAAAGAAGGGCAAGTTAGTTGCTCTCTGCTCCTCCAAATAGCCCACCTTTGAAGTATTTAGCCACCCTTAGGGACCTTTGACTTGCAGTTGATCAAATACGTAGAGAAAAGAATGTTTAGGACAGGATTCCTTGGACACCCAGACCAAGTGTCCTATATAGTCACCCAGAACAATTTAGTGGGATATCCCTGCTCTTGAATAAAAGCTTTTTTTCTCTTGAAGGTCCTGGCCATGAAAGAGAAGAACCTCATAGAGACCAATGAGTCTGTGAAGAAGAAGATCCTCCAGGACCCTTTTGCAACGGATCTCCTACTGATGGATCCTCCACCCCTTTACCCCCCTACTTTGGCCCCAGTTCCCACAGTCCCTCCTCAAGGATCTCTCTTGAGCTCTCATCCAGCAATCCTTTACCCACCACCATTCCTCTGGACCCCAAAAGGAGGGAGGGTGGAGAGGGACCTTTGAAACCAAGACAGGCCATGAGGACCTGGAACAAAAAGGCCCCTCCACCTGATACAACAGTAGCCCTCCTCCTCCAAGCCTACAGGCTCATAGATGAGGATGATGCAGTGGCTATTCCTTATTGTTAACTTGACTATATCTGGAACGAACTACAATCCAATTGAAAGGCTCACCAGTGACCCTAATCTGGAGGCTGGAAGATAGAAGTTTCTGACATAGATCTTGGTATAGAGATCTTGAGGCATAGTGGCACACACCTTTAATCTGGGCTATACCTTCTGCTGGAGACCTACATAAGGACATTGGAAGAAGCAAGACACTCTCTCCTTCACCTGCTTGCCTTGTGGAACTGAGAAACTGCCAGATCCTTGGACTTCCATTTACAGCTGCTGAAGACCATTGTTGGGAGTTGGACTGCAGACTGTAAGTCATCAACAAACTCCTTTACTATATAGAGACTACCCATGAGTTCTGTGACTGATGAGAACCCTAATACAAATGGCAATCAGGCCATGCAATATTGAGCCTTCTTTTCAGATGACTTCTAAAACTAGAAGACCCAACATCCCTTACCTCCCCCTTGAAGATATCCCCAAGGGGCTGATTAGTCTCTTGAGACTGTTTTATTGACTCATCAGCCCACCTTGGATTATATCCAACAACTCATGGGAGTGCTCTTCATGACAAAAAAGCAAGAGGGATAATGCAGGAAGACAGAAAGAATGTCCCCTCAGAAACAGTACCACCAACGATTGACTAGGTTGTTATCAGACAGGGGGTTTCCCCTGACTAGACCATGGTATGGGGCCCCTGAAGGTCTACCACCATGAACCATTGGCAGCTCTAAAGTGGGCCACATAATGACCCACAAATTTTAACAAGGTATTTGAGGTTAAGCAGGGAAAAAACAAGTAGCCCGAACTCTTTCTAGAGTAGCCCATCTATGCATTCCATCAGTATATGTCCTATTATCCCAGTATCAAGGAGCACAAAACTACTGTGACTATGGCATATATAGACCAGGCTAGTAGAGATATCAGGAAAAAGCTTCAAAGGCTAGAGGGACTATATAAAAAGTCGCTGAGGGATTTACTGTAGGTTGCTGAGAAAATCTACCATAACAGGGAGATAGAGAAGGAGAAGAAGCCAGAGAGGAAGAGGGAAAGAGAGAGAGACAGAGAGAGAGAGAGAGAGAGACAGAGAGAGAGAGAGACAGAGACAGAGACAGAGACAGAGACAGAGAACAAAAGGTAGAAGACAAAAAGAAAAGTGACAGGAAAGGAATTTACAGAGAATCTTGGCTATAGTAGTTAGGAAAAGCAGAGAAGAGGAGACCCCAACCAAAGAGAGACAGAAAATCACTTGAAAAAGTGAAATGGACCAATACACATATTGCAAGGAGAGGGGCCATTGGGCTCAAGAGTAGCCCCAACAAATAGCAGCCAGGGTCAGGAAATCCCAGGCCTTGGGAAAAGTGTCCCCAAATGTTGAAGATGTTAGGCCTGGGTGAAGACAGTATTTAGGGTAGATGGGTTTCAGACCTCTTCCCCAAGCCCAGGGCAACCCTGAGAGTGGAGGGGAAACCCATTCAATTATTGGTGGACAAAGGGGCTCAACACTCAGTCCACCTCCAAGCCAATGGCCTCATTCCCAAGAAAAGACATTGGCTCCAAGGAGCCACTGGCACTAAAATGCATTCATGGAGCACATGAAGAACAGTGGACCAGGGATTGGCAGGTATCTCATTCATTTATGGTCATGCCAGACTGTCCCTGCCCTCTGTTGGGGCAAGACTTACTCTCCAAGATGGGGGTTCAGATACACTTCTTGCCTGATGGGCCTCGGGTAACTAGCCCAAAAGGAGATCCCATACTCTTCTGACTACTAGACCAGATGATGAGTATAAAGTATTTGAAACCACCTTTACACGGGACCAGGACATGACTTGTCAGTTGGAAACATTGCTGTCATTCTGGACAGAAGTAGCAGGGATGGGCAAAGCAAAATGTCATCCATCTGTGGTGGTAGAACTCAAGGCACAGGCTACCCCAGTGTCTCTCAGACAATGCCCTATGTCTTGAGAGGCACTAGGAGACAGTGTGCCACACATCTCCAGGCTCCTTAAGCTTGGGGTTTTGCATAAGTGCCATTTGCTCTGGGATCCACCCCTCCTGCCAGTTAAGAAGCCAGGCACTAATGATTACTGCCCAGTCCAGGACTTCTGAGAGATAAACCACCGAGTGGCTGACAACCACCCTACTGTGACTAGACCCTACACTCTGTTGAGTTCTTTGCCACCTTCCAGAATTTGGTACAGGGTCTTAGACTTGAAAGATGCTTTATGCTTTCTCTTGCCTGCCCTTGGCACCCCAAAGACAAGAATACTTCGCCTTTGAATGGAAAGACCTCTCTGAATGTCCCCTGCTGGAAGTCAAGGCTACCTGGTTTACATACTGAAGCAGTTTTCTCCATGAAGGTCAGATGAGCAGGTGCTACAGTAGTGTACTATACAAATGTCATCTGGGCTGAACCTCTACCCCCAGCACGTTGTCACAGAAAACAGAGCTAATTGCCCTCACCAAACTCTTGGAACTAGGGGTGCTTGTGTGGAGGTCACAAGGCTACTTACAGGATTTCTCGTAATATGTAGATCCCAGGGCTCAATCTCAGATTGTCAGGTAGAGGATGGAGAGACCAGAAAGAAGGAAGCAAGGGAGGGAGAAGAGGGAGGGGATGAAAAAGGCAAGGAGTCATTACTACTCAAATTCATATGAAATTGGAAGAGTCATGGAATTTGATGAGGCAATTTTGTAATCCCAGGACTCCGAAGGCAGGGGCAGGAGGATGAGAAGTTCAAGAGCATCCTCAAAGTCTTAGAAAGTTTGTGGGTTACTTGAAATTCTGTCTCAAACAAAACGAAACAAAAAACAAAACAAACAAGCAAAACAAAACAAAAAGCAGTGAAATACAAGCATATGGACAAGAACGAGCAGAGTCCAGAAGCCCAATTCCTGTCCATACCCAACTGATTATTAATAGTAGTCCGATGTCTGTTGCTGTCTAGAATAATTGTGTCTACACATTTACACACCTGGTTCTGGGACAGCTGGGTACCTTCAGAATGGAGTGATCCTTACCTCACACACCAAACCCCTCAAAAAAATTAATAAAATAAAATAATTAAAATCATCAAATAGATCCACAGTTTCATCTCAAGAGCTAAGCAGTCACTAAATGACAAATTCTTGGCTTTTAAGGAGGAAAGCTGCTTAAGTTTCAGTTTTTGTGCTTCTTTGTTTCAGATATTGCCCTTCAAAGAAAGCCACTTAGAACCAGCCCAAAGCGCCTATCCTCACTCATCCAGACCATAAAGTTGCTGGTTGTCATGCTACATTTAGCCTCGAGGGGCGCTCGTCTCTACAGTTGAATTTGGGACTGAGGCTGGGTCCCCTTCTACCCTGACATAGAACTCAGCCTCCAAAGTCTAAGTCTCTCCCTTACCTTCCAGCTTTGATTAGAAATATGAACTTTGGGACTCTCCTTTCATCTTTTCCTGGCATACATGAGCAGTTTCTTTGGGGCAAACCCACTGCATTCAGTTACAATACTACAGTTGCTACAAAACAGGAGAACTCCATGGACCTAGATTTGGTGATGGTGTCTTACACCAGAATACAAGCAATAACAGAGAACCTGGACTTAAGGAAAAAGCCTTAAGCCTGTTGTGGTTGTGCTGACCTGCAGTCCCAGCACTGGGGACAGACAGGCAAGCAGGAAGAACATGAGTGTGAGCCCAGCCTGGGCTGGAGAAGTGGCTCCTGAGGAAGAGCACTTACTGTTCAAACAGGAGGACACATGACCATAATCCCTGTGCCCAGGTAAAAAGCTAGTGCATCTGTGATGTCTGTAAAACAACCTTTCTATCCCTCCACAGGTAATGTCACCATGCGTTCACAGGCAATTTCACGCCTATTATGCAGACACTCTTCACCCCTCCCCTAACCCCTGACAATCTTCCCTCCATCTTTAAAAATTGATCTATTCTGGATACTTTGTGTAAATAGCAACAAGCAGTGCACACCTTGTTGGCATGGCTTCTTTCACATAGTCTAGGGTGCATCCCAAGTTCTGACTATTCAGCACTCTGTTCCTTTTTATAATAGAACCATGTCCCATTGTAGCTTGACTTTAGGTGAATCAGCCTTCCCATGGGGGCTGTCTCTTGGCCAGGTGATTGACAGGCCCAACTGAATGAACTCACTTCAAGGACAGAAGGGAGGACATTGATACAAAATGTTCTCTTTGGAGCACCTAGAATGTCCTGTCTCTTCCCAAGGCCAGGGGTATTATATTCTTTGCACTAGGCCTTAAGTAGGGGCAATCCAGATGTTCACCAGGAAATGGAGGTGGGGACTTCAAAGGAAAGTTGCAGCCAAGGAGCTGCACCTTGCACTGAATCATCTCCAAAGCTGGTAGTAGAAGAGAAAGTGTGACACTGTGCAGAGGTTAAAATGTTGCAAGTTCAGGGTTATTGTAATTGATCTTAGGATTTCTTTACCACCCTAAATGGCCATTCCTTGGCCACTTCTCTTCTGATGTAACATCCTGTGACTAACAGAATCTTTAGGAATGCATTAATAAAACCCTAGCTTCCTCCTACCAGAAGCCCATGAGTCATCAGATTCCACATGGAGCCTATAGCAGAGGTGTCCTGATCTCTATAACCCCTTTACCTGATGTTTTCACTAGTGTGCTTGAGGACTTTCTTAGTTATTACTATAAAAACTTCATCATATTGTACATGGAACTTCGGGTTGTTTGGTTCAGACTCTGGGTACTAGGGACTGAGGTTCATATTTTACCTAGCAAAGCAGATCTGGACTTTAGGTTCTCCCAGCATCCCTCAGTTCTTACCTGGCGTACCCTGTCTTCAACCTTGAACCTTCCAGGGCAGAGGCTGGGCTGCCCTTCCCCAGAGCCTCTTCCCTATATAATCCAGATAGTATGGTCTCTCCTCTCCAACATTCACTCTCTCCTACTTTTCTTCTCACTTTCGTTCTCACACTCCCCCATTTTGAATTTCCCTTCTTTCTCCCTCCCCTCAGCAACATCTCTGGCCTTGTCCTTGGAGCCAGTGAACCTGCCTGAAAGTACTTTTTCAATAAACCTGCAGATATAATTTTCTTTCAACATCTGGCTTGAATTGACTAATTTCACTGGCAGAGAAATAACATATTAGATTTAAGGCTTTCCCCCAGACCACTCTCATTTATATTTGGCTTCAGAATGAACTGTCTTTTATCCCCTTTGGAAGCAGAATTTTTACGTGAACAGGTCCAAAGATTCCATAGTCTTTAAGATCACTGTAACAGATATTACTAGAAGCTCACCAGAGATGGCCACTCATACATTCACACCAAGTATAAATCCAACTGATAGTCTTTATTCCAGACATCTGGGACCATACCCAAGTGTTGGGTACCTAGTTGTGACAGTGTCTAGTATATAGAGTTTTCAAAGGCTGAAATCACATCCTGGCATCTCAGTGTCAGGGGCATGGAGGAAGGAAGCAAGATATTTTAACAGATGCTAAGATCAGTTAGCCAGGAGGGTATTGGGAGGGAGAGGGTGTTTCATGCAAACCAGCAGTTTTACTAAAGGCTAGAATATGTGACCTAGCACACCCAGACCTCTGGTTCTTAGAATAAAGCAAGATAGTTTTCATTGGATTCTCCATGAAGGAGATCAGATTCTAGTTAAACCTGGAAACGGCCTTACCAAGGGTACAAGATGGAGGGACCTCAGCACTCACTGTCTTGCCTCAGCACAGATGGATAGAGATACAGAGCAAGGGTTTTCAGAATCAACATGGACTGACATTTGTAAAGATCTAGCTCACATAAATAACAAGAAAAAGAGTATATGAAAATGGCCATGAGGATGTGAAGGGAAGAATCTAGTGCTTATGATTGGGCATGAACCAGCACACAGCACCAACACATTATTCACACAAAAGGCTCCTGCAAAGATGCTTCCCCATGACTGCTGAACCTCAGACAGGATACACACTGTTAGGTAACTTGGGGAGAAGAAGTTCACTACCACAATTTGGAGCCAAATTCGAAACAAGCTTGATTTTAATTGGGTGCATATAAGAACTGGGTAGTGACAGTTATGTTTTATAAAAAGAAATAAAAAACCAGGGATATGTTTGGTGGAGGCTTGCTATGGGGTGGGGGAAGCAGGTGGCTCTGTGGGCCCATTCTGAGGCATCCCTTCCCCTGAGTTACCATCGACAGGACTATATAGTACAGAATAAAGTTTATTTAGGGCATAGGGAGGGGAATTGGGAGAGTAGAGACAGAAAAAGGTAGAGAGAGAGAGACAGACAGAGAGAGAGAAGAGAAATATAGGCCAGCTATGAGCACATGGAGAGAGAGGGGGAATGAAATGGGGAGAGGAGGGGAAAGAGAGGAAGAAAGAAAGTGAGGAGGGGGAAAGCAACCCCTTTTATTGTGAGTCAGACATCCCTGGCTGTTGCTAAGTAACTGTAAGGAAGAGGCTAGAAGAAATGCTAACACTAACCATAACCCTGGACAGCTCTCCTAGAGCACTGCAAGAGCAGGACTGCTCCCTACCAAAATCAGGCTTGAGCCTACTCAACTCCCCAGAGACAAGAGCCAAGTCATGATAAAGCCAGTTAGGCTTCTGTTGCCACACCAGAGGACTGTCTTCTTAGAAATCATGTGATTGGCAGACTGATAACCTGCCTGATACAACATGAAGCCCCCTGACCCAATGGGGGACTTCTTAAAATGCCCCTTACATCCCCTACCCCTGAGTCAACCTATATAATCTAGCATTTATACTTCAATAAAGAAGCTGTCCTCCAACACAGTCTTCACAATCATATTTCACTGCAACACCCTGTTCTCAGCTCCTGTGCATCCTGAGACCACAACCCATGGGGAAGTGGCAAGCAGCATATGGGGGAAGTACACTTAGTTAACATGAAAACTTTGCTGTATGACTCTAGGTGGTTAGGGAGTTATATGTGACCTTGGCTACTTCACAGAGTTCATTCATTCTCTGAGGAAGGGAATGGGCTTGGCTAAGTTTTGACCTATTCAGTGTGACTGTAGTCAGGCTTCAGGCTGACTTAGAAGGCAGGAGGGAAGGCTGGGTGTGTATTTGTCTTGCAGGTAGATTTCTCTGCACAGGGCCTGGCTTCTCTAATACAAGGCTGGCAACATCTGGTACCTCTAACTCTAAGGTTATTCAAGTACACTGTAGCAATCTCCCATAAGAGTTCATGTAAGTGGTCTGTCAGTATTTTGGGCAGGAGTCCACCACTAAGGGAAGCTAGCTCCCCAACAGTGATGCTGGTTGGAAACTGGAGGACTCATTAGAACCCCTAGTTTAAGACTTTTAGAGAAACAGTGCACAGAACTGTGGTTATATGGCCTTTTCTTCCAAAGAGAAGTTGATGGGCCAATTTCCATCCTGGCATTGGGATAACGTTGGCCCAGGAGCCCTGGCACTGGAGTCAGAAGAGCAAAACAGCAGCAGGTCAGTGATAATGGGCAGAACTCTCTATACACAGAAGGAAGGACTGTTCCCGCCATTAACCCTCCTGTTCTAACCTAACTACAAGTAGTCTCAGAAGATGCTATAACATAGAGGAAACAGAAGATAACTGAAAGAGGGACTCTATGACACTGCTTTTATGATGTGGTAAGACTTAGTGGTGACTTAGCTGCTCAGAAATTATTCAAGTCCAGGAAGTGACCTCACCCATCATCTGTAAATGCCTCCCCATAAACTCACTGGGTGGTGGAATTAGGAGGGATTGTCACTTGGAACTTTCATTGCTGCTTTACATTTATTTGTAGAGGGTGTGAGGGCCCATTCGGGGTGGTGCCATCCCAGGGCTGGTAGTCTTCTAGGAACTTCCGCTGGTATAAATCCAGATCCTTGGTGTTGATGCAGAAAGGAATTTGTGGATGGGCCTTGTCTTAGGGTTTCTATTCCTGCATAAACGTCATGACCAAGAAGCAAGTTGGGGAAGAAGGAGTTTATTCAGCTTACACTTCCACGTTGTTGTTCATCACTAAAAGGAACTCAGGACAGGAACTGACACAGGGTAGGAACTTGGAGGCAGGACCTCATGCACAGGTTGCTGAGGGTGCTCCTTACTGGCTTGCTTCCCCTGGCTTGCTCAGCTTTCTTTCTTTCTTCCTCTTTCTTTTTTTTTATTAGATATTTTCTTCATTTACATTTCAAATGCTATCCCCCAAAGCCCCCTATACCCTCCCCTCACCCTGCTCCCCAACCCACCCACTCCCACTTACCAGCTTGCTTTCTTCTAGAACCCAGGACTAACAGCCCTGAGATGGCACCACCCACAATGGGCCCGCCTACCCTTGACCATTAATTGAAAAAAAAAGCCTTATCTGGATCGCATGGAGGCATTTTCTCAAAGGAGGCTCCTTTCTCTGTGATAACTCCAGGTTGTATCAAGTTGACACACAAAATCAGCCAGTAAAATTGACTCCTTGTCAACTTGACACACAAACACATCATTATTAAGCCTAAATCTTTACTTTTTTATCCACCCCCAAGATCTAAATAACTTTAAATTCCCAAAATCTTTACATATTTAATTCTAAATCCCTTTAAAATATCCAATCTCTTGTAAAATTCAAAGACTTTTTTCAATTAAAAGTCTCTTAAGTGTAGGCTCCACTAAAATACTTTTTTCCTTCAGGAGGGAAAAATATCAGAGCACAGCCATAATCAAAAGCAAAATCAAACTTTAACCATCCAATGTCTGAGATCCACTCATGATAATCTGGGCTCCTCCAAGGGTTTGGGTCATTTCTCCAGCATTGCCCTTTGTAGCACACACCTTGTGTAGTAGGGTCCACCTGCCTGTATCCCAATGATGCTGCTGTTCTTGGTGGTCATCTCATGGCACTGGCATCTGCAAAACACTGCTGCCTTCTACTGCAATTATGCTTCCCCAATAGCCTCTCATGTGCTCTCTTCATGGTGCCAAGCCTCAACTCCTTTGTGTGACCCCTTCAGTCCTGGGCCATCAATTGCAACTGAGGCTGCACCTTCACCAATGGCCTTCCATGGCTTCTCACAGTGTTGAGCCTCAGCTGCTCTTCATGATCCCTTTATGCCTTCAAAACCAGTATTATAATATCCAAAATAAATTCAAGAATACCCAGTATCTTCCTTCTTCAAAAAGACTTTCCAAATTGTACTAGCAGGCCAAGTACAGAGCCAGATTTAAAAAAAAAAGCTGGCTCACCAAAAAATTTAGAAACAGTGATAGACACATAGGCATCTCTTCTACTTGAGGACCTCTGCTTTCCCTTGCTTTAATTGCATCTACCCCACTCGGCTGCTTCACAGTTATTCAAGTGCACAGCCCACAATTAAAAAAAAAAACTTTTATTGATCCTTTGTGAATTTCCCAGCATGTACTTCAATTCCACTCATATCCCCATCCCTCCATAGTCAGTCAAACCCTTGCAACCTCTTCCTCAAAAAGATAAAATAAAATAAAATAAAATAAAATAAAATGGAAGGAAAGGAAAAACATATGGACATGGTAGCTGGAGTTGGGACAGTGTAACACACAATATGCCCTTTTGTTCAAACAACATTACTAACAGATGATTACAATTAATCACTGCTCTGGCTGGAGACCTCTGACGTCTAAAACACTATCAATACTGGGTGTGTCCCAGAATTCCACTCTGATGTTGTTGCCCTGTTTCATGGAAATGCTGTAGCTTTGGATCTGCAGGACCAGCACCTTCATGTGCACCAGCAGTTCATAGATGGAGTAGATTGCCATAGACTGGCCCAGTTGGCCTCTCTCAATCCATGGGAAATCAGGGTTTCAGACAGATGTGCAAAGAGTTGGCAAAAAATGACAAACGGACACGGACACAAGGGAGTGCTGACTCTGAATGTATTTTGTCCAAGCAAACACCAGGCTTTTAATAGAGAAGAAAAACAAGAAGGCTAGGCAAATACATCCATCAAGGTATATTGGTTCTTAACACAAAACAAAGAAAATGTATACATTAAAAGATGGCATGGAGCCAGGCCTTGTTTACAGCTGAGAATAGCAACAACCCTAATTAGGATCAGCTAAACACAGGCGCTAGGTCAATGCTCTGATACAATGCTAGTCTACTGTTAAACCCACCACCAGGGATTCTTTAGTAAATACCTGATTATGCTATTCCTCTGGGCCTAGTGAAAAAAACCTGCAGAAGGGGAATTTCCTTTTACTCACCCTTTCATACTACAACCCACCTATTCCCTAGGCCATTGTGTATTCCTGTGTTTGGATGTGCCTTGGCTATTGTCCTAAGTAATTACTATGCAGACTAGCCCTGAGCTTTTCTAGCTCTATTCAAGTAAATTCCAAGCTCAGAGTCAGCATCAAGGACTTTCTAGGAACCATTGGAACACAGGGGGAGGCTTAGCTATATGTCAAAATCAATCCTTAAAGACACTTGTAATAAAATAATACTGAAAGAGAACACACGGATCCATACATCAGACTAACACAAGGACAGGTTTTGAGTATGCAGGCTATGGGAATGCCAAGGTTCCAGGAGGCTAAGTTTCCATGAAACTCTGCCTCAGGACTGCTTCCAGGTTTCTAAACCTATAATGTGAGTCACTACTGAAGTGGATGTAGCAGTAGATGTTGGGTTTGGCCAACTCTAAGCTTGGATCTGGCGCTGGGTGGTAATTGAGTTGGTCATCCCACCAGCTCTCCTGCACCCAAACTACCAAGGCCAGCTCTCCCACTTAGCCCTGATGGGGGTCAGGGCCAGCTCTCCTGCATATCACAACTGGCAAGAGTTGGGACCAGCTCTCCTGTGATCATGCTAGTGGAGTCAGCTCACCTGCAGGGCCTGAGGGCCTCAGCCAGTGAAGACATGGGCACTCTGCCCTTTTAAAACACACGAGAATGACCAAGATGGTAGTGAGTACATACCTGCAAACCCAGCATTTGGAAGAAGAGGCCAAAAGAGACTGCAACAGAACCAATGCTGAATTTGGGAGAAATTTCCAGAATCCTTCCTCATGACTCAAGTTTCATGTCCCAACCTGCCCCTTGGCCACATTCCTGGATCTATGCTTGTCCCAGGGAAGAAGGCTGCAGTGACAAGGATTTTGCCAGTTGAGTGATAGTTCTACCATAAAGGATCTTCAATTTGATAAAATCTCAGATTTTAGGACCTTAGAGCAGTGAGTAATGTTCATAGCACCCACATTTCCAGGGTACTGTCCATATCCCTGAGGACTCCTGTGATGTTAACCACAAAGTTTCTGGTCATCTGTGAGTCGGCAAGCCCTCAAGGCCAAAAAGTGAGCAGTGATGGATCTCAGGTTGTCAATGTATCAAGTCAGTCCTTCCCAATGGGGGCATCAAATATAGACTAGAACTCCAGGACAGACAGTGTGAGGATTTTTTTCTCTCTGACCTAAGCCCTAAGTACCTGCAAGAAATAGCTTCTACCTCTAGATAAAAAGAAAGGGCAGCTCCTACCCACAATTGAGAGATCATCTCCCAGATTTCCAAGCCACACAGAAGTACTCTTTGGAAGTGGATGAACCCTTATTTTTCCCCCAGAATCAGTCATGAGGGAAGCCCTCCCAATCCAGGAGGTTCACCACACTGAGCTAGCTAATAGGAGCTAGCTAGTGGGGCTGGCTGAAAAGGAAGAGATGTAAAATGGCAGGCAGGACTCTGTGAACTCAGTGTAGCATAAAACAGAGGTCTTGGCTAGGAGAATGAAGTGTTTATTGGACGCAACAGGGGTACATAGAGCAGCACACATGGGAACCCTGCAGGACCCCAGATACATATGTGTGGATGGTGACGGCATAATACCTTGGAATACTGCCTCTTTCATGTGCTGCCCACATGCCTCCAGGGTCAAGAGCAGCAAGCCACAACAAAAGAACATTCCAGAAAGTAAAGATTTGAAAGCCCTAGAGAGGAGTGGGGTGCCTATACAACAGGGGTTATAAAGTGGAAACAAGGTGTTACACACTACCCCCAACTCAGAGCTTCTATAACTCATAACTCATCACTAGAAGGCTCCAGTAAGCAGTGGTTGCACATGAGGATAAAAGGACAAAGGTGGAGGTCATTGAATGGACCATCACAGCAAGGTCTGCAGGAGGACTGAAACCAGACTGAAAAGAAGCACCCCTGCCATGTTCCTGGTGCTGCCTCCAGTGGGAACTGCTACATTGCAGAGGTCTTCCTTGCAACAGGAAGTCTTCATGTTGACAGTAGTACCAATGATCTCAGTATTTTCCGGAGTAGTAGGGCAGATGGGAAGGCAGAGATTGTTCTTTACTTTGCTTCTGTGAGAGTCTGCAAGATATCAGGGAGTGACTTGTTTCTTATGCAGGGACAACGGAACATCCCAATGTCTGGGCCACATGCCACCTGATCTGGATGGCCCAGACTTGTCTCTAAAGTATGGTGAAGCCAGATAGTGTAGCTAAGATTTCTCATCCCAGAACTTGGAAGACTAAGGCAGGAGTATTTTTATGAGTTCAATCCCACACTGAGCTACATGAGGCTCAAGTGAGACCATGTCTCAAATAACAAACAAAACAAAAATCAAAATGGTGGGCTGGTAAGGAGGCTTGGTTGATAAAGTGCTTGTGTGCACAAGCATGAGTCCCCAGTTCCCATCAGTAGAGCACATCAAAAGATGGGCAGGCATGAAGGCCTACTTGTATCACTGCTCAGGACACAAAGATGGAGATCCCTGAAGTAAGCTCACAGGCTAGACCACCTCAACCTGCAAGCTTGGGGTTCAGTGTGAGCTCTTCCTCAGTAAATAAAATAGTTGTCACAGAAGATACCTGTCAACTTCTGGGTCCCATACATTGTCCCTCCCCAGTGCATGACCACCATACATGTGTACACATGTGCCCTTACTGGCAATGTGCTGGGGAAGCAGCTCAGTCAGTGAAATGCTTGCCACATGGAAGCCTAAGGACCCAAGTGCTTGCCCATGGAAGTCTAAGGACCCCACTAACCATGTAAAGAGCCATCCAACATAGGAGTGCTAGTTATGATTTCTATGCTGGAGGGGTGGGGGATCAGAAGGTCCTGGGAGTTCTCTGCTACCTCCCTACTCTCCCCTAGCACACTTGGCAAGTCATGGGTCCAAGTGAGGGTTGTAGGGACCAGAGACATGATTCAGCACTTAACAGCACTTGTTGCTCTTACAGAAGCCCAGAGTTTTTTCCCAGACTATACATGGTGGTTTACAACCATACAAAATTCCAGTTCCAGGAGAATCAAGACAAATTTGCATAAAAAGGTAAACAGTGCCTGAGGAACAGGGCTTAAAGATGTCATCTGAGCTTTGAATACATTACATTACATACATTCATACATGTGCACCCACATTTGTAGACACACACACAAAGACACAGAATAGTGTAAGATTGAGCAGTGGCACAGCAGAATCGGAAAACAGCCTCTCAGACTCTTGCAGTTCCCCAGGCAGTTATATCTAGGAGACCTGCTCCAGGAGACAGGCAGGCTGTGGTCAGAAAGGAAACTGGATAGCAGGGCAAGGATGCTCCTGTCTTGTCTATCTGGAGGATAGGCCTGGAATCTGGCACGTTGGAGGATCTGATATGTCTTAAGGTCTCTTTCTGTCAACATGCCTAAGTCATTCCTTTAGCCTAAGCTCCAGATTCCTTCATTATATGCAAAGACATAATACATGCTTCCAGCTCTCCCGGTCTATCAGTGAGCCAGTGAGACCCTAGACATAAAGAACAAGCAGGAGCATCACATGACTACACTGGCAACATAAGGAGATGATGAACACCATACATGCCAGTGGGCAGCCCTGCTTGATGATCCACATCCCAGCACATCCCTGGACCCCAACAGCCCCCACTTTGCAGGAGTCCCAATCCAACACCAGAGAAACTCTACTTGGAGGGAAGGGAACCATGGTCCACAACCAGTGTCTGGAGACGACATTTTCTCAGAAACCACCCTCAGCCATCTTTGTATGGGTAACAGGGAACTTACCCACAATAACTTCCATCTCCATAGCAATGCAAAATCCATCTGAGAAGGGGCAGGTAGTTGTATTGCAGGAAGTCTCAAGTGGGACCCCAATACAATTGTAGCACTCCAGCCCCTGAGCTAAGAAAAAAAAAAAAAAAAACAATACATGATGGCTAGGTCATGTGCTTCCTAGACCAGACCCCTCCTCTCCAATGTCTTTACTTTCACACAACTGTTGGTTGGCCTCTAGGACAGAGCAAGGACATTACTGCCTAGTCACACACACACCCCGCAAAGCAAAAGTGAACCAAGAGCCAATTGTGTTGAAATACACTCAGTGATGCTCTCTCAGCGAGTCAACCTGGCAAGAGACCTGGACTCCAAGACGTATCAGAGAGACAGTCACCCTATTGGGAAGATGTACATACTAAATGACTGCTGAATAGGTGAGTGGGCATATAAGCAGGTACTGGGGCAACCAAGTGGGGAGGGTTGTTCTGACCTATCCAAACCTACCACTTCAGAGCTGGCCCCTGGGTATTGGAACACGACAGAGCACTAAACTTCCCAGAGTCCAGCTCAAAGCTGAGGCTCACCATGAGGCTTCCCACAACACAGATGTAACTAAAAGTACAGGGGTATCGAAGAGCTCAGACCTCTTAGAGTAAGCAAGTTCTAGCATTCAGGTCTCATGTGACATGTGGTAGGGCATAACAAAAAGTCAAATGCCTAGAGTTAAGGATTCCTAACCCCTTGACTTGGCAGGTGAGAAGGAAAAGAAGACTCTGCCAGTTTGTGTGCACACAGGCCAGTGGCCTGACTGGGAAGCCAGTGCAGCAGTGTAGAGCCCAAGGACAGACTACACTGGTGGACAGGGTTGGGGCACAGGTAGTGAAGTCCAAGAGTCTTTCTGGTATGTGATGATGGTTGCAAGGCAGGTGCTGGCAGGTTTACAGACCCAGTAAAGCACCCATCTCAGGGAGGCTTCACCCATGACAAGCTAATTCCTGATCCCCTTGCCCCAGCAAACCTCAGTCACCAGGCACACAATGAAGGTGCAGGTGTACCCACAACCCTGAGGACTTTTTCCATCTCCATTGTACCTCCTGCCCCTCTCCCATTTTCCATCTCACCTCTTTCTGCACACAGTAGGACCACAAGAAGGATCAGCACCCAGGACTTTGTAGCATGAGAACTGTCCATCCTGGGAGAAAGGCTGCACAGATAAAAACTTGGAAGTAGGAGCCAGTTAATAGATTACCAATCACATCCCTTCAATCTCACAAAGCTGAGGCATCCAATTTCCCTACCTCCAACCCTCCACACAGCTTTCCCCAAGGAATACATGTCTGCCTACTTCTCTCACCCACCACCCACCCAGCTTTTCCTTCCTAACCCCACACTCCCACCCACAGCCCTATCCTGAGGGCTCTTCCCTTTGCCACCTAGAAGCTCCCTCCTGACACCAGTCCTTACTTCCTCTCTGACCAGGTTGCAGGCACAGTGGAAAGGTCTGTCAGGTGTGGACTGAAATCAATACTTCCTCTCAGCTCCTCCCAGCTGGCATCTTGAAAAGGGAGGGGTTTCTATACTTACTTCCCCCAAGTCATAATGTTTATTGGTTAAGAGGCATCAAGGTTTGTTGGTAACCTGGTCAAGCCAGATTTATAGCAGTTGGGGAGGGAGGACCACTCAGTTGGGGAGGAACCATGGTGCTGGAGGACTAAGAGCACAGGAGCAGGGGCCACAATTGACTTGCAGGTTCCATTCAGAAAGCCAGGGAAGGAGGCAACTTGTTCAACCCCTTCCTGCTTTTTGTTTTGTTTGCTTCATGTTTTTTGTTCTTGTTGTTGTTTTTAATTTGAGACAGTTTCTCTGTGTAGTTTTGGCTCTCCTAGGACTTGCTCAGTAGACCAGGCTGGCTCCAGCACACAGCTATCAAAGATGTGCTGCACCTGCTGCTGCTTCTGCTACTCCCACCTTGTTTTCCCTGTTTATAAATAGGATGTATGGGTTGCAGAGGCTCAGAGCCCAGGGCCCTCCTTCCTATCAACAGGCAAACTACTGACAAATGCCTAAAGACTGACTCTGGTGAGCAAGTCCTCTACAGGGTCTTACATTCAGAAAGTGAGGGTCCTGAGCCAAGGACTAACTGAGAACTGGGATGGAAGTTACCAAGCAGTGTCTGATGTGTTTGGGAGATGTATGGGGCTGTGGCTGCTGGACAGAGATAGAGACCTCGCCTGGAAATCATCCTGAGATGACACCACAGCAAAAAAACAGCTATGCTCAGAGGACAACTGAGTCCCAAAATGGACCACAGCATTAGTGAAGCTGAGCGCACCCACTTAAGCAGGGAAGGCTGCTTACACTCCAGGGCCTCTGCCCTAGCACCACTAAAAATCCTTTCCTTCTTACCCTATAATATATCATATAAGCAAACTGTTTGCCACCAACACCGCATAACCCAGCACAGTGGTATGAGGAAGAGAGCAAGCATGAAAAGTCGTCTCTGTAATCCCCTCACATGCTGCTAGGCATTGGCTCATGCATGGACAAGTGTATGTGAAAGAGCAGCAGACAGCAAGCCTCTGCAAACAAATGGAAAGCGGCGATGAAAGATCCAAGTGACTATCCCTCCCAATGTCACCACCCAATGACGTTATGGGGCTTTTTTTTTTCAGAGGATGTGTGAGGTCACTTACAGGACATGCAAAAGCATTTCTGATCAGCTTAGTCACCACTAAGTCACACCCCATCATAAAAGCAGTGACATAGAGTCCCTCTTTCAGTAAATCCTCTGTATCCTCTATATTGTAGCATCTCCTGAGACCTGTGCTTGGAGGAGAACAGGAGAGTTAATGGCGGGAACTGCAGGTGACAGTCCTCCCTTCTGAGTGTAGAGAGTTCTGCCCATTATCACAGACCTGTTGCTGTTTTGCTCTTCTGACTGCATTGCCAGGGCTCCTGGGTATTTCTACTTTAAGATGTCAATTGGCCCATCACCTTCTCTTTGAAGGAAAGGCTTTATAACCACAGTGCAGTGCACTGTTTCTCTAAAAGTCTTAAACTAGGGGTTCTCATGAGTCCTCCAGTTTCCACCCTGAACCACTAGCTTTCCTTAGTGGTGGACTCCTGCCCAAATTACTGACAGACCACTTACACTAACTTTTAAGGGAGAGAGATACAGTGTACTTGTATAATCTTAGAGTTAGAGGTACCAGATGGTGCCAGATTAGTGTTAGAGAAGCCAGACCATCTACAGAGAGGTCTACCTGCAAGACAAAAACACACTGAGCCCTCTCTCCTGCCTTCCAATTCAGCCAGAAGCCTGACTACAGTCACACTGAATAGGTCAAACCTTAGCCAAGCTCATTCCTCTCCTCAGAAAATGAATGACCTGTGTTAAGTAGCCAAGGTCACATATGTATCCCTCACAATCTTGAATAATATAGCAAAGGTTTCATGTTAACCAAGTATACTTCCTCCAAATGCCACTTGCCCTCCCCCATGGGCTGTGGTCTCAGGATGCAGAGAAGCTGGGAGCAGGGTGTTGCAGGGATGGTGGGTATAAATGATCTGAAGACTGTGTTGGAGGACAGCCCAGTTATTGAAATAGACGGGGTAAATTATACAGCTTGAGTCAGGGGCTGGGGAGGAAAGGAATAGTTTAGGAGGTGCTACATTGGGTTAGGGGCTTCTAAGTGTATCAGGCAGACTATCAGACTGGCAATCACATGATTTCTAAGCAGAGAGTTCTCTGGTGTGAAAACAGAATCCTAACTGGCTTTATCATGACTTGGCTTTTGTCTCTGTGGAGTTGAGTAGGCCCAAGCCTGATTTGGGTTGTGAACATCCCCACTCCTGCAGTGCTCTAGGAGAGCCGTCCAGGGGTATGGGTATTCTTAGCATCTCTTCATTCTCTGCCCCATAGTTACCTAGCAACATCCAGGGATGCCTGACTCACTATAAAATGGGCTGTTTGGGCCCTCCTCACTGTCTTCTCTTGCTTTCTTCCTCTCTTCACCCTTTGTACCTTCTCTCCCCATTCTCCTCCCCCTCTCTCTCCACATGGCCTCTATCCCCCCTCTGCCTTTCTCTGCCTCTACTAACCACCACAACTCCCCTTCTCATGCCCTAAGTAAACACTATTCTATACTATATCCATCATATGTCTGTTACCTCATGGGAAAGGAATGCCTCAGCATGGGCCGTCAGAGACACCCCTTTCCCCCTCATCATAGAATGCCTCCACCAAACACATCTGGGGCTTCTTTTTCCTTTCCAAAACACAACAATCAATGCTCTACTGTCCCTCATCTGTCTTGGGAACCCACATCTCCCGCTTTGTTTCTCAGAATGGGGCTATGTCATATGTGTCAGCATGTTCTCTAGAAATAGCTTGTTATTGTACCAGAAAGTGGTTGGTGGTGACTTTGGCTATATTAGTACCTTGTTTTTTGAGAAACTGTATAATACAGAGGGTGAGAAGGAGGGGAGCTCCGATGGGGAGACAGGCTGGGGTGGGGTGGGGCCTGGGAGGGTTGGGGTGGGGTACAGATACAGAAAGAGAGATTAGCAGAGGGAGAGAGGGAGGGGATGGAGAGGCAAAGAGAGGAGTGAGAGAGAGAGAGGGAGAGAGAGAGAGAGAGCAAAATGCCTAGATTATATAGTAAGGGAGACTCTGGGGGAGGGGAAGCTCAGCCTCTGGGCTGCAAAGTTCAGGGCAGCAGTGCACTGTGGGTATACTAACCATACCTTGCAAGGGGAAGGGACTGAAGGGGGCTCAAAGTACATGGAGGCCAGGTCTGCTTTGATATGTTAAATAGGAACCTCAGTTCCTTGTCTTGGATCTGAAACCCAACAGTGAAGCCTTACATAATGCTGGCTTGCATTGAAAACATTGACATAAATAACATTGAGGACTTGGAGGAAAGGTTGAATTTGGTTTCCACTTCCATATTGCTGTTGATCACCAAAAGGAAGTCAGGACAGGAACCCAAACAGGGCAGGAGCCCAGAAGCAGGAGCTGATGCAGAGACAATGAAGAGGTACTGCTTACTGGCTTTGCCTCCCATGGCTTATTCAGCTTACTTTCTTATAGAGCCAGGACCACCAACCCAGGGATGGCCCCACCCACATTGGCTGGGTTCTCCTCCATCAATCAGCAATTAAGAGAATGCTTTACAACTGGAGTGTATAGAGACATTTTCTCAATTGGCCCTCTAGTATTGTTTGTACTGGTTATCATAATCAGGCCCTGCATCCTCCAAAGTGTTAACAACTGTCAGATAAAAATGCTAGAATCACTTGTTAGGTCCAAAATCACTGCACTGAGACCAACACTCACATATACAACAAGCAAGAGTGTTTTTCTTTCAAGAAAGCAAGATGTCTGCATGCAAGGTGTTGGCCACTTATTAAAATGGCATACCCAGGCCAAGGGTCCAAGTCTTGTATGGAAAACTAGAGCAATTTTAGCACGGGCTAGGTAATCTAAAACTTTATTGGTGGGCTCCAGGGAAGTTACATGGATTGGTTTCTGAGTGGCTGCTATGTTTTACTATACTTGTTGAGGCCATAAGGAAATTTCAGGAATCACCTCAGCTCCCAGAGGCTCCCAGAGCCATCAATGATTAACAGCCCATTGTTGCAATCTGCTTTCCTAGGATACTGAAACTTTACTTCAAAAGTTTGCATTTTTCAGGGAACCTATCAAATGCCACTCAACAACATTATTGAAGAAAATTTAGGATTTGACAGGGACACTTAAGTCAAGGAGAAAATGAGGAACATACCGGACTCCATTTTGAAAGCAGGTAAACTTTATGCAGTAATGTTAAAAATAAGTCTGGCTCTGTTTCCTGGAGCCTAACCTGCACCATCCCATGACCTTAACTTGTTTTGGTCACCTTTACTAACCTCCCTGAATTACTCAAAGACTTCACTCTTTTTTTGCTCATTTGTTTTGTTTTGTTTTGGTTTTCCTTTGGAGATTTGTCCGTATTGCTCCACTGTCTTCCTAAACTTTGCAATGACTCTGGAGCATCTTCCTAAACCTTTTAGCCAGTCTGGTGGCACAAAACTTTAATCCCCGCACTCAAAAGGCACAGATAGGCAGATCTCTGTGAGACTAAGGCCAACCTGTTCTATAGAGTGAGTTCCAGGACAGCCAGAGGTACACAGAGAAAACCTGTCTCAAAAAAAAAAAAAAAAAAAAAAAAAAGAGGAATAGTGTGGTCCTCCAGTTAAATTGAGAGCTAATGAAAGGCAGGTGATTAATGGAGTTTTCACTGCTGACCGACTCATAGTAGGTCCAGTAGGTCCAAGAATATATCCTGCTATTAGCTCCCCAGTTCCAGGAAGTATAAATGGAATAGATATACTTAGAAATTGGCAGAATTCTCACATTGGTTCCCTGACCTGTGGAGTGAGGGCTATTATGGTTGGAAAGACTAAATGGATGCCTTTAGAGTTGCCTCTGCCAAAGAAAATAGTGAATTGAAACCAGAATCATATTCCTGGAGGAAGTGCAGAAATTAGTGCCACTATCAAGGACTTGAAAGGTGTTCCCACATCTCTCTTTAACTCTCCTATCTGGCCAGAGCATTAGACATGTGTATTATGGAGAATGACACTTGACAATGGAAAACTAAATTAGGTAGCAACTGCAATTGCATCTGCTATAGCATCGGTAGTTTCATTACTTGAGCAAATTAACACATCTCCTGGTACCTGGTATGCATCTATTGATCTAGCAAATGGCTTCTTCTGTCCCTAAGGACCTGTCCCTAAGGACCTGTCCCTAAGGACCATGAGAAGCAATTGGCTTTCAGTTGGCAAAGCCAGCAGTATACCTTTACAGTTTTGCCTCAAGATATAGTAACTTTCCTGCCCTGTATCATAACTTAGTTAGAAGGGATCTTGATTATTTGTCTCTTCAAAAAAATATCCCATTGGTGCACTATATTGATGACATTATGATAATTGGACCAAGTGAGCAGTAAGGAGCAACCACTTTGGACTCATTGGTAACATATATGCATATCAGAGGATGGGAAATAAATCTAAACAAAATTCAAGGACCATCTACCTCAGGGAAATTCTTAGGAATCCAGCAGTGTGGAGCATGCAGAGCTATTCTTTCTAAGGTGAAAAGTAAGTTATTGCTCCTGGCCCATCCCACCACCAAGAAAGAAGCACAACATCTAGTAGGTCTATTTGGATTCTGGAGGCAGCACATTCCTCACTTGGTGTGCTGCTCAGGCCCATTTATCAAGTGACTCAGAAAGCTGCTAGCTTCATGTGGAGCCTGGAACAGGAGAAGGCTCTTCAACAGGTCCAGGCTGCTGGGCAGGCTTCTCTACCACTTGTACCATATGATCCAGCAGACTGGATGGCTCTTGAAGTGTCAGTGGCAGATAGAGATCCTGTTTGGAACTTCTGGCAGGCCCCTGTAGATGAATCACAGAAGAGACCTTTGGGATTTTGAAGCAAAGCTCTACCATCAACTACAGACAACAGTTCTCCCTTTGAAAAACAGCTCTTGGCCTGTTTTGGGGCCTTAGGGGAAACTGAATGCTTGACAATAGGACACCAAGTTACCATGTGACCTGAACTACCCATCATGAGCTGGGCACTATCAGACCCTCCAAGTCATAAAGTAAGACATGCACAACAGCAGTCTATATTATCAAATGGAAGTGGCATATGCATGAATGGGCCCCAGTAGGTCCTGAAGGCACAAGCAAGTTACATAAAGAAGTTGCTCAAATGTTTATGGTTTCTACCCCTGTTACAATGCCATCTGCTGTCAAGCATGTGCCTATAACCTCATGGGATATTCCCTACAATTGGCTGAATGAGGAAGTAAGGACTAGGACCTGGTTTACTGATGACACAGCATATTATGCAGGCCCCACCCAGAAGCGGACAGCTGCAGCATTACAACCCCTTTCCAGGACATCCCTGAAAGATACAGGTGAAGGAAAATCTTCTGCCATCTTCACAGTGGGTAGAACTTTGGGCAGTACACATGGTATCACAGGTGTTTTTTGTTTTTGTTTTTGTTATTTTGTTATTTTTTTTTTTTGGAAGAAGAAATGGATAGGTATGCCACTGTTTACTTAGCCAATGGATTGGCTAGATGGTCAGGGACTTGGAAAGATCACGATTGTAAAACTGGTGAGAAAAATATCTGGGGAAGAATTATGTGGACAGATCTTTCCAAATGAGCAAAGGATGTAAAGATATTTGTGTCCCAGGTAAATGCTCACTAAAAGGTGACTGATCTTTTAGTTCAATAATCAATGGATAGGATGACCTGTTCTGTGGACAGTCAGCCTCTTTACCAAGCCATTCCTGTCATTGCTCAATGGGAACATGAACAAAGTGCCCACAGTGGCCGAGATGGAACATGTGGATCAACAACATGGACTTCCACTCACCAAGGCTGACCAGGCTACAGCTGCTGCTGAATGCCAGTCAGATCTGCCAACAGCAGAGACCAACACTGAGCCCCACATATGGCACTATTCCTAGAGGTGACCTGCCAGCAACCTGGTGTCAGGTTGACTACATTTGACCACTTCCTCCGTGGAAAAGAAAATGTTCTGCTCTTACTGGGGTAGATACTTATTCTGGTTATGGATTTGCCTTTCCTGCACATAATGCTTCTGACAAAACCGTGATCTATGGACTCACAGAATGCTCATATATCATCATGGTATTCAATATAGTATTGCTTCTGACCAAGGATCTCATTTCACAGACAGGGAAGTAGGACAGTAGGGGCATGATCATGGAATGCACTGGTCTTAGCATGGTCCCCATCATCCTGAAGCCACTGGGCTAATAGAAAGATGGAATGGCCTTTTGAAGATGCAGTTATAGTGCCAATTATGTAGCAGCAGCATAGAGGACTGTGCAGAGTTCCTGAGAAGGCAGTATATGCTTTGAATCAACATCAGATATATGGTTCAGTTTCTCCTATAGCCAGGATCCATGGGTGTAAGGATTAAGAAGTGGAGAAGGGAATAGTTCCACTCACTATCACTCCTAGTGACCCTCTAGGAAAAATTTTGCTTCCTGTCCACACAATTCTTGGTTCTGCTGGCCTAGAAGTTTTGGTTCCAGAGAGGGGAGTGCTCCTATCAGGAGCCACAACAAACATGCCATTGAACTGGAAGCTCAACCTTCCCCCTGGTCATTTTGGGATTCTTGTTTTGTTTTGTTTTGTTTTGTTTTTTCCAATTTTTATTAGACTTGTTTTGTTTTTCGAGACAGGGTTTCTCTGTAAAGCCCTGGCTGTCCTGGAACTCGCTTTGTAGACCAGGCTGGCCTCGAACTCAGAAATCTGCCTGCCTCTGCCTCCCAAGTGCTGGGATTAAAGGCATGTGCCACCACCGCCCGGTCATTTTGGGTTTCTAATGCCATTAAACCAACAGGCTGAGAAAAGAATAAAAGTGTTAGGAGGAGTACTAGATCCAGATTACCATGGGGACATTGGATTGCCTCTCTCACAATGGAAGTATGAAGGATTATTTCTAGAGTGTAGGAGATCCCTTAGGACGTCTCTTAGTACTATCATATCCTGTGATTAAAGTCAATGAGAAAGCACAACAGCCTAATCCAAGCAGGATGACAAAGGACGCAGACCCATCAGGAATGAAGGCATGGGTCACTCCTCCAGGAAAAAAGCCAAGACATGATGAGGTGCTTGCAGAGGGTGGAGGAACTATAGAATGGGTAGTAGAGGAAGGTAGTTATAAATACCAGCTAAGACCATGTAACAAGTGACAGAAATGAGGATTATAAATTAGTAGTGTGAATGCTTCTGTTTCATTTTGTTAAGAACACATTTGTCTTTCTTCTAATTTCTTTGAAGTCAATTGGTATTTAAGTTGAGATACTAACAGAATGTTCCCAAGGGCCCATTGTAAACTTACAAATGTGTTTGCGATTATAGGTGGAATAGTTGTATCATGTTATGCATATTCATGACCTTGTTATTGTTTCAGGTAGACATGAGATAGTCTTTATGTCAAGTTGACAAGGGATGGATTGTAGTGGCTATTCCTGGTTGTCAACTTTATGATATCTGGAATACACTACCATCCAGAATTGGAAGGCTCTCCTGTGACCCTGATCTTAAACTGGGACATACAAGTTTCTGAACTGGATCTTGGCATGGTGGCTATGAATCCCAGGAGACTAAGGCAAGGAAGTCTCTGAGTTCAAGGTCATCTGGGACAAAGCAAGGCCCAGATCCAGGCATGGTGGCACACACCTTTAATCTGAGCCACACCGTCTGTTGGAGACCTGCATAAGGATATTGGAAGAAGGAAGATTCTCTGTGCCTTTGTCTGCTTGCCTTGTGGCACTGAGCAACTGCTAGATCTTTGGACTTTCATTCACAGGTGCTGCTGACCATTGTTGGGGAGTTAGACTACAGACTGTAAGTCATTAACAACTGTCCTTACTATATAGAGACTACCCATAAGTTCTGTGACTCTAGAGAACCCTAATACAGGGGTTCCGTCCATTATCATCACATCCAGACAGATGTGAAGTTAGAGGAGTTTAGAGTTCCACCTCTTATTCTGAAGGCAGCTAGAAGACTGCCTTCCAGGGAGCTAATAAGAGGGTCTTAAAGCCCACATACACAGTGACACACCTACTGCAACAAGGCCACACCTCCTAATGATGCAACTCCCTGAGCCAAGCATATTCAAACCAGTACAAACAAGAACACACAACTGAATAAAATTCAAAGCAGCTTTTTAACCTTCACATTTTTCAGCTGCATGTGTTGAAGCCCTGACTCCCCAGTGTCCCTAGTGTCTCACCTGTGGCTTAGTTAATTGCCACAGGGCTACTAACTAAGACAAAATAAGCCATTAGAGCAGATATTACCCAACTCCAGTGATCTCTGATTAGAGGAGATCAGGGCATGGAGGTGTGCAGAGATAACTGGAGGAGAAAATGCCACCTGCTGGCCATGGAGAGGAACTCCCTCTGTCCACAAGGCTCTCAGGCTCTTGCCTCCAACCCTCTGTAAGCCAGTCTGGCCTTGAACTTGAGGTCCTTCCATGCTGGGATCACAGGTATGTTCTTCATGCCCTGCTTTCTACATTCTCTATTAAAGGATTTACCTGGAAAGGCAGAACAATCAGTAAGGTTCTGTAATAAGTAGGAAGATCTAAGTGGAAAAAATCAGCCAAAATGCAGGATATGAGGTCAACACACAAAGCCAGGGATGTTTTCTATAGACTACCAATGAAGTGCAAGAAGAAGTGAAGGGAAGAGTTCTTTTTACAATAACCTAGAGAAGAAGAAGACACCTAGGAATAAGTTTAAACAAGGTGGCACAACCCTGGCACATTAAAATTCATGAAAGAAATGAAGACAGACCTAAAAAAAAAAAAAAAAGGAACAGTACTCTAGGATTAAAAATAGAAAGTGTTAATTAATTAATTAATTATTCATTAATTGTTCATGCTTCTGTGTACATGTGCATGTGACAGGTGCATATCTGGAGGTCAGAAGGCTACTTACAGGAGTTCTCCTACTGTGTGGATCTCAGGGCTCAAACTCAGATTGTCAGGTGGAGGGCGGAGAGACAGGAGAGAAAGAAGGAAGGGAGGGAGAAGCGAGAGGGTATGAAAAAGGTAAGGAGTGGTTCCTACTGAAATTCACCTGGAATTGGAAGAGTCACAGAATTTGGTGTGGCAATTCTGTAATCCCAGGACTCTGAAAGCAGGGGCCGGAGCATCAGAAGTTCAAGAGCATCCTCAATGTCTTAAAAAAGTTCCTGGGTTACTTGAAATTCTGTCTCAAACTAAATGAAACAAAAAACAAAACAAAAAAAACAGTATAATACAGATGGACAGGTGTGAATAGAGTCCAGAAGCCCACCCAAACCCATGTACATGCTGGTGTGATTATTAACAGTAATGACATGTCTGTCAGTGTCAACAATAATAGTGTTTCTACAGCTGGTTCAGGGAGAGTTGAGTATTGTCAGAAGGGAGTGATCCTTAACTCACACACCACACCAAAAAATTAGTAAAATAAAATAATTAAAATAAAAACAAATAGATCCACAGTTTCATCTTAAGAGCTAAGCAGTCACTCAATGACAAATTCTTTGGCTTTTAAGGAGGAAAGCTGCTTAAGTTTCAGTTTTTGTGCTTCTTGTGTCAGATAATGCCCTTCAAGGAAAGTCACTTAGAACCAGCCCAAACCACCTGTATTCACTCAACCCGACCATAAACTTGCTGGTTGTCATGCTACATTCTGCATCTAGGGGCGCTCATCTCTGCAGTTAAATTTGGGATCGAGGCTGGGCCCCTTCTACCCTGACATAGAACTCAACCTCCAAAGTGTAAGTCTCTCCCTTATCCTCCAGGTTTGTTTAGAAAGATGAGCTTTGGGATGCTCATTTCCTCTTTTCCTGGCATGCATAAGCAGTTTCTTTGGAGCAAACCCACTGCATTCAGTTACAAAACTACAGTTGTTAACAAAACAGGAGAACTCCATGGACCTAGATTTACTGATAGTGTCTTACACCAGAATACAAGCAATAACAGAGACCCTGGATTTAAGAAAAAAGGCTTAAGCAGGATGTGCTTGTGCTGACCTGCAGTCCCAGCACTGGGAACAGGTAAGCAGGAAGAACATGAGTGTGAGCCCAGCCTGGGCTGGAGAAGTGGCTCCTGAGGAAGAGCACTTACTGTTCAAACAGGAGGACAC
>LR749690.1:0-17273 GCA_902729485.2 Mus minutoides
CTAAGTCCAATCAAGTCTACAGTGAAGATTAGCCCTCACCAAAAAGCCTTAGTTGAGCTCTTCCGCCTCTGGGTAGTCTTCCAAGACTTCTGGTGGGATTGCCTTCCTCTGTGCCCTTGAGCCCAGTGGGATCAGTGTCTTCTCTGGAGCCACAGAGATGGTGGGTGACTGGGAACGCCAAAGAGGGACTCCTGACCTCTACATTAGCATCTTTTCTTTTCGGCCTTATCGGGAGAACTTGGGGATCCTTGAGGAACTTCTTCCTCCCACAGCATCCTCTACGGATACATGTTGAGCTTCACTGTGGACCACACTTGCTCTCTTTTCATGGGGCAGATGTGTTTAGGGTGATAGCTTTAGTGGACTCTGCTAGAGTACTCAGAGTGCCACAGGCCGGAGATTTGTACTGACTTCCAATAGATGCTGCAGGATGAAAATTCAGTTCCATACAAAGTTACAGTTGATGTTATTTCTGGGTTTGTAAAGCAGTGTTTTTATTTTAAAGGGCATACGTGCTGTTATGAATATGACTGATGATTTGAGTGTGTAATTTTCCACAATCATGATCCTAATAAAACTCTCATTGTGACCCACATTTCCAGAGCCATGTAAGGTTGTGAAGCAAACATTAGCTTTAGGCTGCTTGGTTATTCTTGCGATTGAAAGCTCAGCTTCAATGTTGTTTTTGCTGTGGGTTGTTCTTTTCCTCCTTTCTTTCCATGACCCTTTACCCCCATGCACTGTGGATGTTTAGTTGTATAATTGAAATTCTGAAGATAAGCACATTATAGAAAGGCAATATTCATGTTGAATGCCAAATGAAGCTCCAGTGAAAGAGCTGCTAGTAGCAATGTTAAATAATTAATAAAAATTAATAGTGTAAAGGCTATCAAGTAGATTACATTTATAGTTTTTATGAAAATTATAAATGTGTAGGTTCCTAGATAATTAGTGGATAGATACGCATTAAGACATTTCCCAGTGAGACTAGACAGTGGAAAGTTCCCTATCTCCTCGTGAGAGGTTGGCAAATCTACCTCTTATCTGAACATGAGGTGCACAGACAGAGGGTTTTCAATTTTTAAATGAAGTTCACCATTGTATTCTGAATGTGTAGACGTGTTAGGCTCAGTAAAGCCATGTGGAACGAGCGAGTGGCAGTATTTTCCTTGTGAGGGCTCTTTCCTAGGAGGAGCTGAGCATAGTTTTCCCCAGCAGTCCTTTCCTGTTGCTCTGTGTCTTTATTTAGGGAGGTTAGCTGAAACAGAGTCCTTGCAACACTCAGCACACGGGACACATATTGGCTGGATTGGGAGTGAGGAGGGCTTGGGTGTGCCCGCAGAGTGTGGATTCCGAGGCTGGCTATTAGGAAATCAAAATCGAGAAGTGTTCTGAAACAAAAGGGATGTTTTACCAATAGATTTACTTGATGGCCTTCCAGATAGGTCACAACTGAGGAAAACAAGGATAAGAAACAACAAAAATGGAGAAGGAATGATTTGGTTTGAATTGTGTGTGTGTGTCCATAGTGGGGAAACAGGACACACTGACTGACAAGGTCTGCTTGTTTATGGTGGACACAAACTGGGGACCCTGTGCTTGTTAGTCATGTGCTCTGCTAATGACACTTACAGATCACCCTGTGTGTGAAGTTACAGGACTTTTCCCTTTTACTTTGTGCATTGACACAGAAACACTCAAATGTTATTTCATCAAAAATTTGTATAAAGTGATCTTCATAGTTGGTCTGTTGTTGAGACATCAGCTTTATTATCTTGGCTTTAGGATATATGATACTATTCTAAGCAACTTGCTCAGTTTCAACCTTTTAATCACAAGCGTAGAGTATGGGTCAGAACAGTTTGAAGAGATGGGAGGGAGCAGCTCCTGTTTGGGTTTGACCTTGTTAAAACGGAGGAAGCAATAGCTCCCGAGCTTGCTTTGTGTGACCATTTCTCATTTCTTGTGACACATCCACTGTGGGCCTGTGCGAGTTTACTCATTGTACATGTGGTTGGCGTTGAAATTTAGCTCATCTAGTTTTCCTTACATTATAAAATCCTTTGAATGCCCCTGGGTTTTATGATACAAGCATTCATCTACAAACAGAATTTAGAAACATAAAGCTCCTTGACTTCTAATGAACTTTCTACACCTACAGTGTTCAATACATGTTAGTAATTTGAAAAAAGCAAATAACTTGGGACCATTGTCTAGAAGCAATTCAAATTATGAATAAAGCTTCAGTTTTTCTGAATGTACTTTTAATTCAGAAGTACGGAAGCTTCATCATACATTCATTTATCTCCAGAAATTAAAGCAAAGCATTTTCAATGAGAATTTCCTCTGGGCTTTGCTTACTATTAATCTATAATAAGTCTAGTAACTTATATTTGTGTGATACTCTCTGTGTTTCAGAAGAGTTTTTTTCTTCATAGATTCTCATTTTAAGTTTCATGACAATTGTGAGAAATCAACTGGGAATTGCCTTTATTATCTGAGGCCTTATTGTTTGATATTTGGAGACAATATTGCCAACCTAGAAAAGATGTTAACAATGGTGCAGAATATTAGAGTAAGACAGAGGAAAAATCAAGGGATTATCAAAACATCAAGAATGTAGCTTGTGTCTGTAGCCGTGGGGAATGTGCTCATTGAGGATGGTTTTGAAAAGCGGGGTTATTCGCGGGATGGACTAGACAATGTGGAACTGCCTGTTCTTGCCCTCTATTCTGTGCTCTTGTTCTCTGAAGAATCATCTTTCAGATTTTCAATGCCATGGTTCCAAATATAAATTCCAAGAGGTCCAACTGGGGTTCAAATAAAAATTAGTCTGGCCCCTATGTGCAAAAAGTGCAGAAGTAACTACTGGAGATCCAGTGCTAAACAACAGACCCTGCCTTGCTTAGTCTTTCATCTGCTCACCAAACTGCATGTGTACCTGTTCTGTAGGAGCCTGGGCCTTCATGAGGGCTGCAACTGGAGGAGCAGCCGGGACAGTAAAAAGTGCAGAGCTGTGACAAGTGGCTAGGATTTGAGGATTCTGGATGGCTGTGTCTGTTTGAAATGTCGTGGGAAGCAAAGCAAACTGATCTATAAAGAGCAGAGAACTAGTCACCCTGTCATGGCTGGAATGTGAACTATGCAGATAGGCTCATGTTGTGTGTGCTCTCCCCTGAGAACAGTATTTTGGAGAGCTCTGGCATCTTTAGGGAGTGGGGCCTCTCTGGGAATCAGGTCAATAGAGATAAGCCTATAAAAGGGTTCATTTGGCCTTGGGTTCCTGGTCTGAAGTGATGTCAACAGCCTTTGCAGTGTGGTCCTATGGCTTTGAATAACAGACTTTCCCCACCAGGGGGAACTGAAACCCTCTGGAACTGTGGGTTCAAAATAAATCTTTCTCTTTTCTCAATTGTGTCAGCTATTGTCATCGCACCAATGTGAATATAATTTTTACATTTCAAAAGAAGCCTCAGCGTTTTCTGTACAATGGCCCTGTGTTTAAGTGTTACCTGCTTTTGTTGTATAAATGTCTCTTGTCCTCAGGTTGGGATCTGCTACAGGGTCTTTCAGTAGGGGACGATTATCAGCTCAATCTGTTTTTCTTTTTACTTCCTCAATTATTTCTGGTTTAATTCTTTTCTCTTTATCCACGAACACTCACTGGATAAAGTGAGTGCAGGGCCATATTTATCATTTTAGCTGATTCCAAAGTCACACTCACAACTGTTATAGCACAGACCTATGTGAATTTTTATTTTTATTTAATGTGTGCTTTCCTTGTTGATTCCTTCATTGGTTTCTCATGGCTAGACATTTATTTTCTTTTTCTTTTTAGATTTATTTAAATTTTTTATGTGTATGGGCATTTTCTCTACATGTGTGTCTGGGCATCACATGCATGCCTGGTGCCTTTGGAGGACAGAAAAATTGGAGGATTGCTGAAACTGGATTTACAAATGGTTATGAACCACTATTTATTTGGTTTCTGGGAGTTGAACTTGAGTCCTCTGAAAGAACAGCCAGTAGTTATAACCACTGAGCCATCTCTCTGGTCTGTTTTTCTTTTTAAAAACTTGTTGAGAATTTCCAACTGAGTATAATGTTTTGATCTCTGCTCCTCTCCACTCCTCCCCTCCAGCTCCTCCTGTACCCATTCCTTTACCAGTCTTCCTCATGACTTCATCTGTTCTCCTTTTTAAATTCCCTCAGTTCCTCTCGTGTAGCCTGTAATCCATCCATCCATCCATCCATCCATCCATCCATCCATCCATCTCTCTTCTTTCTACAGGGTTTCTCTGTGTAGCACTGGCTGTCCTGGAACTCTCTTTGTAGACCAGGCTAGCCTTCAACTCATGTAGATCACATACATGCTTCTGCCCGAAAGTGCTCTATTTCTTTTTTTTTTTTTTTTAAAGAACCCCTTTGTTGGTGGAATTGAGCTGTTCTGGGAGGTAGATTTGCACAGTCCTTAATGTAGGAGTAGGATTCCAGGAGAGGATACTCCAGCCGTAGCCCTTCAAAGCAGAAATTGTGAGGCCATGTTGAAAAGGGAGAAAGAGTTCTAGTGGGAGGCTTTGTGGTGGGAATGGTAAAAGTAGATCTAGAGATGGAGGCAATGGTGAGTGAGTTGCTCCCAAAGCTTCTTCAACATGTGAGTAACGGGAAGTAAAGAAAACAATACACATGCTTCTCTCCCTTCTCTGAGCATCTTAGCCAATTGGTTTGGAGTTCACCCTGGAACACTGGGAATTATAAAAACTCCCCAAATTTCACTGTGTTCCAATAAGGGAACTTTTGTGCCAATTTATAAAGATTCTTATGCATTATACTAAAGTATGGGAGTTTATTTATAGAGCAATTTATGAAGTCGAAGATTTTAGTCAGCAAGTTTTTGAAGCAGGAAGATTATTCTGATTGCTTGAGGAAAGCAGGTTATAAGGAAAAGCTAAGTAAGCATTCATGGGTTCTGGAAGTGAGCACTGTATCTTCTGAGGCATGAAGCAACAAATAGCTTTGTGTTTGGTATTCTTGGTGAGTTAGATTTCCCTTAGATTTCCGTAAGTCCTTTTCTCTTGGAGCTGGACATGGTTCTTTGGTACAAATTTTGCCCTGGAGATGTTGGAGAAACTGCAGAGTGTGTGCACAGAACCTTGTTAGCCTTAGGGATGGCACTTGTAAATTTAGGTAGACACACAGAATCTGGCGTTACTGCTTCAGGAATTGTCTTGTCCAGACCTATTGGTGAGGGTCATGTTTGATAGAGTGGCTTCCTGATGCCCTGCATCGTGTAAGTTTGACCTAGAGAATAAGTGTGTGGTGACACCTTTATGCTTGTACACTTAGACTTAACTTGCTTGTCTGGAACCATTCTCTTCTTTGTCCAAGCACTTTCTAAATGAATGTTATGCTACCTTATCTAAGTAGTTGATATTTTGAATTTTAGAAAGGTTAGTAATTGGATAGATGTGTAATATGTAAAAGAAGTGTTTTCCAAGAAATATTTATTGAGAAGCTTGTCACAACCCCAATCTCTGACCAGCAGAGAGTGGGAATAAACGACATGGACTCCAATGCAGGTCTCACGCAGCTGTAGCCACTTCTCTTTATTTGCAGGTCTCAACGCAGCTTCACCAGCTTCCTTTCCTTCTTCATGCATCATCATCATCCTTCATCCAATAATCCAATCATTAATTCCTCTGGGACTGCCCACAATTTATCCTCTTCCATTCACTCACGTCACCTCATACCACCCAATCATAGACGCACACGCCCTAGGCAGCATGCAGGATAGGCTGATAGAATGGTATTGCGAGGTATTACGCTATCTCTCCAGCAAGTTACATGCGCTGCTTTTACTGCGCATGTCCAAGACTGGGAGAACAAGCGAGGGACACAGGGCTTGGCATAGAGCCAGGGCGCCATCTTGGCTCATGCGGCCGCTGCACCCACTTCCCACAGAAGCTTCCTCATATTCTTGCATGGCATTATAGCTGGAAAGATTAAATGATATATAAGACCTGTCCTTAAGGATCAAAGATGCAAATTGGAGTATTCCTCAGTATTAACTCAGCACCTAGAACTAATCAAATAGTAGGGAAATACTTGTTTGATTTGTTGAATGAAGGAGATAAGCACGTTACTTGGGCACTTAACTCACCTGGAGTTAAGTTTCAGTTTATTCCAGATGCTTAAGTTAGAGAAATTCATTTCTCACTGTTTTAGACTTTGGGAAGTCCTTCATCAAACCAAGTAGTTGAGGTGACTCATGTGGCTCGTTTTTCTTTGAGGACACCTTTTTGTTTGTTTCCTCACATTCTGGAACAGGCAAGTTAGGTCTCTCTGCTTCTCACGTGGACACCGGTCTCATTTATGACGTTCTGCCATATCACTTAGTCACTTCCTAGAAGTCCTCACTCCATCATTCTATCTGATATGTTAAGCATTTGGAAGTCAGCTTGACACAAAGATCCAGTCCACAGCCAAGTCTTTCCAGAGTCATCCCTTACCCAAGTAGTAAATCCTGTGATTACCAGTGAGCTAGGGTCACTTGGACATCAAGGGAATAAAACATGGAATGGCTTTCTGCTTCCACAAAATTTCTGAATCCCATGTACAAGGTGATCATATTCCCAGTTTCTCTCCTGTTACTGTTTGTGTATCCCAGCCTTAATTACATCGATCTAATTGAGTGATGCTCAGAGACTTAAAATCTAGTGTGCTTATCTTTTCTCTTACTGCTTGTAGGCGGAGCCCTCTTGGCATTTCCTGGATGGGTAGGAGGAGGACAGGCATAGAAGCAGGACTGCAGGAAGTGCTGACGGAGATGTTCTTGTCTGTCTTTCTTTACAGCACTTGGTCATGAACTGTTTCTTGTGTAAAACGAAGAGTACGAAGTAGCTAAGGATTTGTATTACAATATGTTGTATCTACTTCTTCCACATATGGCTCATACCTTCTGCGCTTATTTAGCTTATCCTCTCAAGTTACTTTTATTCCATGCAGCAAGCTATTAGGTAATTTGCCTAGGTGGTGCGCGTTCTGCTGTCTCTAATGGTAAGTAAAAATACTTTCCATAGAGGCCAGATCATATATTTCCTTTGTCACTTGCCTCCTGAGACTGCCATGTTGAGAGACATGCCATCTTGCAGCAAAAAGGAGGTTGGCAGCAAGCACTGGCAAACATCTGCCTACTCTTACTTGTAGTATCCCTCACAGTTTCAGATTGAAAAATTCGAGCATTTATAAAAAAATGGCTTTCACTGTGGAAAATATAGCCTTTGAAGTTTAGCCTTTTAGCTAAAAGAGCGTTAGAACATTGCAGGATTGCTACCCAGATCCGGATTTTGGATTCTCACCATCTTCCAGCAGCCATTTTTCAAATTGGTTTTCATTTCTAGTGTCAAGAGTGAAAGGAACTACTTGGCCTCATCTTGTCCTGAGCCCCCATCTTTGCACCCAGGCAAGTCTCCAACCAGTCCAGTCTCAGTTGCATAGCCAGGGATGCTTTATTAACTCTGCTCTCTAGTGCTGAGCCCAGCTGATGCCTGTAGCACCTCACTCTTTCTGCCGTTAGCACCAAGTAGGCCTGGCAAGGGACTCACAGATCCTACCTGGGTGCTCACCTGAATGGGATCCCTTTCAGCAGAGTACAGCCTCTGTGTCAGATTAGTGTGACAGACCACTCAGTCACTGCAGAGAAGGAGCTAGGCACAGACTTCCTGCAGCTCGGGCAACAGGCTCCTCAGCAGGTGTCAGTGTGTGTTATCACACTAGCCACCAACAAAATGGTTCACTTGCTTATGAAGATACTATGTATTTCTTGAAAATTTTTAGTGAATAATTGTTAAGTACTAGAATGATTGATTAAAAGATAAATGACCAGCATTTGTAGTAGATAAGATGGGCAAATTACTAAGAAAATAATTAGTATCTTATAATAGGCAATCAATTAAAAAGTACTGAAATTTAATACAAGTGTAGACCATTTTTAATGTTCTTATGAGTGAATGTGAAAGCATGTCCTTTTAGTCATCAGACTGGCAGAGATGGGACAAGGCCTCACAAGTGCCATGCTTGTGAAGAACTAGAGAGTGGCTTTTTCTATGTTACTGCTTCTCAGTCTTTGTGCAAAGTTGTTGGGCAGTAAGTACATGGTGACAACTTTATACATTTATCTGTGTGACAGTTGTTCTTCTCATCTGACTCTATCATACAGGTCATTCTTAGCCCATAGAAAGCTGCTGGTCTGTATTGTCCAGTTCAGCACCATTTATTAGCCTGGATTATCTGTGGACTGTGTGGTCTGCATTCCTTTTCTCTGATGTGTAACTCCCTGGAATTATGTACTGGAAAACAGCTTTTAATGGCTATAATGTGGCTCTGCAGATGCAGCCTAACTGCAGGTAGCTGTTAGAGTATTCTCTTGCAGGTCCTTGTAAAGGAGAATGGGGATGGTGTCTCCTACTGTGACTGTTTCCAGCAAGGATGGGCTGGGTGTGGCTGGGGTTTCTCCTCCTCCTCACTGCCCACCATCTTTCCTGAGGCTCCAGTTCTCAGGGAAGCAGGCTTGACCCTCCCCTCTTTACAATGTTGAGCTTGGACCGGTTCTCCACATGGCACTCCAAAGGATGTTCACAGAGCCGCAAGATTGGCTCTGTGGTGTTTCCTGGAACCCCCTTCAGTTACATGTGACAGGCATGTGGGGGTGTGTAATGGTTGTGTGGATCATCCCTCTTCCCCTGGCAACATTACAATCTGTTTATATACAGTTTACATTAACTTACCTATTATCTTGGGATAACTTCAGATTCTCTCTGATTAATCCAAGTAGCTTGTGCAGTTACTACCAGTTTTCAGCCCAACTCTGCAGTAATGAGCAACGCATACCTTTACTGGTCATCACAGACATTAATTATTGAGATGATCTGTAAAAATCCTGATCCTGGTAAATCAGCTTAGACTGTTCACAAATGCAGCTGGCAGTAGCTGCCTCTCAGCTATAATTCCTTACGCTGGCATGATATCTCAATTACCAAATTCAGGGAAATTATGTCTGCATATCTCTTTTCTGAATTAATTGTTTTTTCCCAAAATAAGTTAATAAGATAAAGAAAAACAGCTAACATTTTTTAGTCTTTCATGTTTTTTGTTTTTTTAAAGTGCACTCTGCTAATATGGTTTTAGGAGTATTTCACATCCTGTTTTAAAGAAATCTTCATTGCTAGTTCAGTTTATGAACATTAGAAATGTAGACAACACAGCACTGTAGATTTTGTAGATTCTGAGGAAATTTCCTTAGGATTGCAGTTTCCTCCATGATAACTACATACTTCAAATCTTGAGTTTATTTTTTTCTCCCGTCTCCTTTTTTACCTCTTTCCTTAAGTAACTAGACTACATAGTGAGGAAGTCTGAAGAATGGGTAGCAAATCCCCCCCTGCCATTCTCCTGGAGCTGAGTCCTAGGCACTGATAGGAACCTGCCCTTTCCTGACATAGTGTAGTGGCCACTGGCTTGCACTAGTGCTACAATAATAGCTTTGCGGAAATTTTATCCCTTTCAGCAATCATGATAATGACACTGTAGGAGGATCAACAATATGAACTAACCAGTACCTCCCAGAACTGTGTGTCTAGTCGCATATGTAGCAGAGGATGGCCTAGTCGGCCATCAGTGGGAGGAGAGGCTCTTGGTCTTGCGAAGATCATATGCCCCAGTACAGGGGAATGCCAGGACCAGGAAGTGGGAGTGGGTGGGTTGGGAGCAGGGTGGGGGAGGGTATAGGGGACTTTTGGGATAGCACTTGAAATGTAAATCAAGAAAATATCTAATAAAAAAAGAAATAAAGAATCCTTGAAATTTATGATATTTTTAAAAAATCACTTTAAAAATAACCTACTTAATAGATCTTATAATTTTGGTTGTGAGCCTAGCCTGTAACAGCTGAGCCATCTCTCCAGCCCCTACTTAATAGATCTTAAGATAGCTAAATAAACACTGTGTTTTTGCTAAAGGAGATGTCTGTTTTTACTGGGTTACTAAGTGTCTTCCAGATGTTTTTATATTATCTTTCCCCAACCCTTTTTATGGACACACACACAAAACAATAATAATTTTAACCTGGGATTCATTTGTCTTACCTGTTACCACTTTTGCATCCTTAAATTCATGATGTGCCATAATTGAAAATGACCACCTAGGACATACATTCTTTAAGAGTACTTTTGTTTCTAAATGAATTTCAAGTATGGAATATCTAAAGGTAAAAGATTTTTCTCCCTTAAAAAAAAGTAGGGTCTTGAATTTGTTTTTTTATTTCTTGTGTTGTAGCCATGCAAGATGAATACTTGAGAGTGAGGAGCCCCAGGCTCTGTTTGATATCTGCTCTCAGGACTTCATCAAAACAACTGGACACATAATCTTCCATATTTTCCACTGATTCCCTTGTCTGTCGTGTTTTTAAAATATAATAGTTCCATATATCATTATTTTGTATTTATAGTGAAGTAAAGGAACCAATGTGTTGGAAGTGTATTTTTGTTTTTCTAGTTTGAGTTTGTTGTTTATTTTGTTGTTCTATTTCATCTCTGGTGGTTGTTAAAATTTTTTCAAAAAGATTATTGAAATAGCTTCTTGAATGTCCCAGGCTGGCCTTGAAATTCTCATGTAGCTTAGGATGATCCTGAACTTCTTTCTGATCCTCCTGCCTCAAACCTACCTAATGCTGGGTTACAGGTGTGTGTCATCATGCCTAGTTTATGAGGTGCTGGGCATCAAATTTGATGTTAAGTGCATGGTAGTTAACCACTCTACCTACTGAGCCATGTCCATCCTCTCTCCATTGGCTTTTGAGGTATACTGAGTTCTTTGGCGATATCTTCAGAAGAATCCTTTCCAAGAAGATCCATCCTGCAGAGCAACTGACTCTGGGGGTGCCCATTCCCAGTTGGTAAACTGTAACACAACCCGTATACCCTGGGCTCAGGAAACATCACTGAAGAGGGGATAGAACGATTGTAAGTGCCAGAGAACCAGCACATTTTATGAGATAGTAGTTACGTCCATGAAATCTTAACTACATGCTTGCCTAAACACCTGTACAATGATGTTAGTTGATACTCAATGTGAAAATATGAAAAATCTCACAAGGCCGCACCCCAAGAAGAAGCTGCATAGGCAATTCGTGGCTGCTAAGAGGGAGGATCAGTCTTCTCTTGTTTTAGTTGGGATTTCTATTGCTGTGATGAAACACCGTGACCAAAAATGAAGTCAGGGAGGAAGAGTTTTATTTGGTTTATCCTTCTGTGTTGTAGTCCATTATTGAAGGAAGCCAGCACAGGAAGTCAAACAGGGCTGGAGGCAGGAGGTGATGGCAGAGGCCACAGAGAGGTGCTGTTTATTGACCTACTCCCCCTGGCCTGCTCAGCCTGCTTTCTTATTGAATCTAGGACCAGAATGGGCTGGGCCCTCCCATGTTAATCACTAATTAAGAAAATGCCTTATATCTGGATCTTATGGAGGCATCTTCTCAATTGAGTTTTCCTCCTTTAGGTGACTTTAGCTTGTGTTAAGTTGATATAATCTATCCAGCTCATCCTGATAGGTTTTCCAATCTCAAGTACTCATTCTTAAACACATACGTTTTGAGCAATACTAAATGGACCCAGCATGATGTATTATATATGTAAACACACACACACACACACACACACACACACACACACACACACACACATCGATAATTAAGAAGTCATGAGGTTCAAAGGAAGTGGGTGGAGGATCTGGTTATGAGAGATTATGGGATGAATATGATATAAATTCTGTACTCTTGTGAAATTCTAAAAAAAAAAAAAAACCAGTAAAATAAATGTTAAAAAGAGAACCATCCATCTAACTTTTTCCACTGAAGCCTATGGAGTTAAAAACTTCTGCTGTGACCCTGGTTGCCAGTTATGGAGACTTTGATCATTGCCTGTTTCCTAGGTTTTGTTCTATGCTGCCCATCCTTCTGGCTTGTCAGTAGACATGACTGTGTATGCTGCTCTAGTCAGCCTTTGCTGTTGAAGGTAGTCCTGGAGCACTCCACCACCTCAGTGTCCTGCTGGGAACTATGAAGAAGTTTGTCTCTTTCCTTTTCTGAAACAGTCCTTCCTCTGGTCTTCCCTGAGTTAAGAAACTTCTGTGTTTCTAGTCTTCTGCTGAGCATCGTTTTTATGGGAAAATGCATAGCTCGCAGCCAGCCTAGGAACAAGTTGTCAGGATTGGTCTTGCAATTTTAGGTAGTGTTTTACCTTACTGACTTTCTCTCACTGTCAGATAGTGACTCAGAATTATGAATGATTGAAACGTGAAATGAATTTTCCAGTATGTGGGTCGTCTGTGTGTAATGTGCTGCTATGGTAGATGTGCCTTCTGTGATGTAAGATGTTTGCTACCTGCCATCACCCAGCGCTCTACCTCACTGCCATCTGTCTGAGAGTCAGATACTGGTATGGGCACGTAGGAAGGATTGGAAGAGCTGTCCAGGACTTAATTCAGTTGGGACTGCAATTAACCACTTAGCATCGCGGAACGTTGACAGAATTGGAACTGAAAAGGTGGAAATTCTCCAGTGGTCAAGGTGAACATGTTTGTTGCTTCATAGAAAGCAAAGGCAACCTCTCCTAGAGTCACTGGCTTCAAAAGGACCAGAACCCTCTCTCTCTCTCATGATATTATCAGGAAGCAATTTGCAAGAAAAGTCTGGTGAGCCGGGCATGGTGGCGCATGCCTTTAATCCCAGCACTTGGAAGGCAGAGGCAGGCGAATTTCTGAGTTCGAGGCCAGCCTGGTCTACAAAGTGAGTTCCAGGACAGCCAGGGCTACACAGAGAAACCCTGTCTCGAAAAACCAAAAAAAAAAAAAAAAAAAAAAAAGAAAAGTCTGGTGAAGATATGTGCGCATGTGTGTTTTACATATATAATACATCATGACACACACATGCACATATGTATATTCGTGGCTTAGTGAATATTAGCTCCAGTTTGGTCACTGTCATTGCATTCACTCTGTTCCCACAGAAATTCTGTGACCGGTTAATTGACAGGGTCTCACTGTATTGTCCAACATCAGTCTAAACTCTGACATGAATATTCTTTTTTCAGAACATTATGTTTATTTATTTTGTGTGAACATGTGTATATGCAGCTATACATGTGTCTGAGGAGGTCAGGTCAGAGGACAACCAGTGACAGTCTTTTTTTCTCCCAGGGAATTAAAATCTGTTTGTTAGGCATAGTGGCAAACACTTAGCCACTGATGTTCTTGATTTCCACTTTTCAGATATGCAACTTTAGGTCTTAAAGGTATCAGGACTCCCTGAGTGCCAAGTGTGTAGCCAGCACTCTGTGGGGTCCTGGAAGTATAAGAAAGCATTAAGCGAACCACACTGAGAGGTGGTTACATGTCTTCTTAATTGGAAGTACTTCAAGGAAACACTTCATAAATGCATGGCTTTATTTCAGCCGACAGTAGTTTCATATCAGTGTATGATTTGCTCAGAATCAATAGAAAGAAGTGAATGGTTTTAAAGAGGACAGCACAGAGCAACTGAAAGGCTAAGGGAAAGTGTGAGCTGTTAAGAAATCGTCAGACTTATAAATGCTCTTGGAAAGCCAGGCAGTGGTAGCACATGCCTTTAATCCCAGAACTTGGGAGGCAGAGGCAGGCAGATTTCTGAGTTCAAGGCCAGTCTGGTCTATAGAGTGAGTTCCAGGACAGCCAGGGCTATACAGAGAAACCCTGTCTTGAAAAAAACAAAAACAAACAAACAAAAAATGCCCCCTGAAGATGCTATGCTAGCAATGTGGGGCTGATTTGATGGTTGATGATATACCTGAAGTAGCTGGTATACTCAGGTCAACATTGGTTGGTTTATTTAAAATTGTGCTCACTCAAACTATCTTAATTTTAATGGATTTGATGGTATACATTATCTTACAGATTCCAATAGGAAAAACCTAAAGCAGGGGTAATCTTATGTTTTTCAGCTCTACTTGTTATTATCTAGTACTTGATATTGTGTCCAATGGGTTCCTGACTGAAGAAGTACAGAGAGAACAACTGCCTATCTGCAATGGTGGTTAGAAGCCAGATGTGTGAATCTGGGTCTGGGATAGAGAAGATGTTGATTTTTTTTTTTATTCACTAACACAGATGATAGTAGAGTCAACTCTTAGGTTTATTATATATCTAATATTTTTTTGTTATGTCAGTAATCTCTATAAAGTACTTTATCACTTTGCTTTCTGAATTGTCTTTGTATTTTTCATCTTCATATACCTTTTACTGATTTGTTGGAGTTATATCAAAGAAATTAGAGAGGAAAGTATAAGATATGATAATTAAATAATGCAAAGTGCTTTGGCCTTGTATGAGAGAGATTGAATAGGTAGGATGTAGGAAATCTTGTATGTGGAACTCATTCACTACCTGTGAGCCACGTTCCCAGATGCTGACCTGGATGCTTCCTCCACCCCCCTTTCTCTGAAATTAGTCACTCTTTTACAGAGTTGGAAATTGTACTTTCATTAGGTTTGTAACTTTTTTTTCAAGGAAATATGCACATTTTATATCATTTTATTTTTTAAATATTTTTTGCTAGCTATTTTCCTTATTTACATTTCAAATGCTATCCCAAAAGTCCTTTATACCCTCCCCTCGCCCTGCTCCCCAACCCACCCACTCCTGCTTCCTGGCCCTGGCATTCCCCTGTACTGGGGCATATAATTTTTGCAAGACCAAGGGCCTCTCCTCCCAGTGATGGCTGACTAGACCATCTTCTGCTACATATGCAGCTAGAGACATGAGCTCAGGGGGTACTGATTAGTTCATATTGTTGTTCCTCCTATAGGGTTGCAGACCCCTTCAGCTCCTTGGGTACTTTCTCTAGCTCCTTCATTGGGGGCCCTGTGTTTCATCCAATAGTTGACTGTGAGCACCCACTATTGTATTTGCCAGGCACTGGCATAGCCTCACAAGAGAGAGCTATGTCAGGGTCCTGTCAGCAAAATCTTGCTGGCATATGCAATAGTGTATGGGTTTGGTGGTTGTATATGGTATGGATCCCCAGGTGGGGCAGTCTCTGGATGGTCCTTCCTTCTGTCTCAGCTCCAAACTTTGTCTCTGTAACTTCCTCCATGGGTATTTTGTTCCCCATTCTAAGGAGGGATGAAGTATCCACACTTTGGTCTTCCTTCTTCTTGAGTTTCTGGGGTTGGGTCAAAATTAATCTAAACATAGGACTTGTCTAGCTTTGACTGAAGCATGCTGTTGCCTCTGGTTTCAAATGACTGAACTGCAGATACAGTCAGAGTATAAAATATTGAATAGAAATGTTGAAGTTTGTTTCTATTTTTCTAACCATCCTTTCAAGTTCAGGTTTTCTAGGCTAGACTGTGTCTTAAAGGATGTCTTGCCCGTTAGGGAATCCACTGAGGATCTGGGTACGTGGACCAGAGACTAGAATCTTTCTGAATCACTACCTCTGAGCATGTCTGGTTCTTTAGACACTTTTTGAAAAGGTTTATTTGTGGTACTGTGCTTGTGTCATTGGGCTAGCCCATTGATAAGTCAGAGAAGACTCATCTGCTTCCTGGCCATCCATCCTTTAGCTAGGGTTAGACCAAGACCAAGGGGACTCCTTCGCTTGACTCAGAACAGAAGGTAGGAGCCTTACCTCTTACCTCTTCTAGAGAGCCTTCTAGGCATTCTCTGTATTTGTCATATCATATCTTATCATGGATACAGAAGAGTCTTTAGTACTACCCTGCTTTTAATCACACCTTAGAAATGCACTTATAGGTCTTAATCAGACCTTCTAGACACATGCATTTTAAACTTTTAATGTCAGGTCTGAGTATTTAAACAACCGGAATTTTTGCAAAGTAACATTTACTTTTGAGCCTTCTCCTATACCATTTAATGCAATTTTATTTTAGGAAAAAAACAAAACAAAACAAAACAAAACAGAAAACAAGCGGGCAGTATAGAGGTAAAACTAGGTTCCTCACTGAGGTTATTGTGAAGAGCATAGCAGTGTGCCTCACACACTGGAGGCCTGTCTGGTGCTGTCTGCTAGGTGACCTCTCCTCTAGCATTATCCATTTGGTTCTTTCTGGGAAAGGTTAAAGTATATGAACTTTTTGACTTTTTGGAAGCCTTCCTAAAACCCTCAAGTTTTACTTTGTCCTAAAAATGCTTTTATGTATATGCAAACATGCATGTATAGTATGACTTTCATAAAGCAATTCATTTTAATGAAATATTTGAAACAACTTACACATCTTCAATAGAAAAATGAGCGTCAGTTGTTTTGGCCCCTTTAGGTCGTGAGATGAATGTGTCCTCACTGCTTTATAGCCATAGGAAGCCATCAATACAGATTTTTAATTTACACTTGTGCCAGGTGGTGTGTTAAGAATTTGTTTAAACATTAAGTCTGAGGATGTATGGATGTCCCTATGGATGTATGTGCACATATGAAGCACATATGGCGGGGTTGAAGGGGACAGTGCAAGCGTTGCATTTCTAATTTACTTATTTGAATTTTATTTCCATACATTAAGTTACCTATGAAATATGAGATTAATTTATTATGTAGCCTTGGCTGGCTCAGGCCTCAATTTACAGACATGCTGGCCTTGAATTCATAGAGATTTCTGCCTGAATCTGCCTCCCAAGTGAAAGTGCTAGGATTAAAGGCATGTGCTGTTATGCCTGACAGGATGAATTGTAACATCTTTGTAAGCACTGAGTTAAAAATCACAAGTCTGTGGATGTAACCCTCGAAGATGAGATCATACCTGTGAAGAGCTTCTATAGTCCTAGTAGCCAGTGATGCTCAAAAACTGGCTATGGTCATGGTGCTAATGACCGATGACAAGATTTTACCCTAAACCAACCCAGAGTGAGAAACTGTGACTTTCATTATCATGGTTTGTTAGTAATCTTAAAGAGTACAGCCTAGAGTAGGAGATACTTAATAGTTCATGTGAATGGGTTTTCTTGGTCCTCTGTACTATTTTCTAGTTGGTTTTAAATGTAAAATAAGTATAAGTTACTTAATACGAACGAAAGTAGTCAGAAAATTTATATTGCCAAGAAATGAAAAAGATTACATCTAGCCAGTGTTGGTGAACTCTGTTTCCTTCAGGTTATTTGGTCAATGCTAATATTTGTTTATATTAGCTCTATCTGAAAAGTAAGTAATGTGTGTGTGTGTGTGTGTGTGT